>CM035435.1:82652403-82787403 GCA_020310875.1 Ceratopteris richardii
AAAAATGGAATCTCCACGGATGAAGATAAGGTAGGAGTAGTCGAAGGACTTCCCAGGCCAAAGAACAACAAAGAAGTACAAGAATTTATGGGCCACTGCGGTTATTACCGACGCTTCATATACATGTATGCAATCATCGCTAAACCACTCTACAACCTACTAACCAACTTTGAGTGGACACAAGAATGCGAGAGTTCCTTTAGTGAGCTTAAATGATGATTGTGTTTTGCATCTATTCTGGTGGTGCTTGATTTTAATAAACCTTTTCATGTACATGTAGATGCTTCTAATCATGCCATAGGATGTGTGTTGACACAACCCACAGAGGAGGATAACATAGATTTACCGATTGCATATGCCAGCACGCTGTTGAATGGTACAAAGAGAAACTACACTACCACTGAGCGAGAGGGACTAGGAATGGAATATGCGGTGAAGAAGTTTTGCCATTATCTATTGGCAAATAAGTTTAAATTCTTTACCGACCACCAAGATCTTTTGTATTTGGTCAACAAACCATGCAACACCGGTAGATTAATACATTGGTTTCTACTCTTGATGGAGTATGATTTTGAAGTTGTAGTAAAAAAGGGGAAAACACACTTAAGAGTAGACCACCTCTCTAGGATAACTTCAAGAGAAGCAGCTACTGGGGTAGCAGATGAGCTACTGGATGCTTATCTCTTCAATGTCGAGATTGTCCCTGAATGGGCCAAGTCATTAGCTCCAGTACTGACATACGGACCTAAGAACCCTCACATAAGAACCCAAGAGAAGGAGGTAGTGAGAGCTCAGAGATATCAACTTCTCGCAGGAAGTGTCTATAGGCAAGATCAGTAGAATATCCTTGCCTGTTGTGTAGAATAACAGGAGTATAACAATTGGTTGCAATTAGCACATGCAGGTGCACTGAAGCAACACCACTCTAGACAAGTGACGCTATCAAACTTAAGGAGGTTAGGTGTGTATTGGCTGACAATGGAAAAAGATGTCCAATGACTATGTGACGAATGCCCAAAGTGTTGCGATAGACCCCCAATAGAACATGCTACTTTATACAGAGTAACCCTAACGCTAGACTAGAGTGAACCTTGAGTTACTCACCTAAGGACAAAGACATTTCCAGAGGACATGACTGTAGCACGTAGACGCAACCTAGAACATGAGGCCTTAGAATACAAGCTCATTGGTGATAGTTTGTATAGGCGAGGATGAGACGGTTATCTGAGGATATGTGTGCATGAAAGCGAATATCTTAAGCTATTGGAAGCTGCACACCAGGGTGCAGCAGGAGGCCATTTTGGACCTGATCGCGTTATCAAGGCCATACTATTTTCAAGATTATGGTGGCCCACTCTACATATGGATGCCCACACCTACGTAAAACGATGTGATGTATGTCAAAGGACTCAGTATCCCATACGTAGGGATGAGATGCCCCTACGACCCATGATGGGAGGGCGCGCATTCTTAAAGTGGGGAATAGATTGTGTAGGACCTATTAATCCCCCTGCAAGGAATTCCCATGTCGAGTACATCATAGTTGCCACTGACTATCTTACTAAATGGGTAGAAGCCAAGGCTACAAGGAAAAACGATGCACACACCATTGCTAAGTTCTTGTTTGAGAATCTCTTCACCCAATATGGACTTCCTATTGAGCTTGTAAGTGATAGGGGTACTCACTTCTTAAATGAGGTTATTGAATATCTATTACACAACTTTATGGTTGTACACAAGAAATCGGCACCGTATCATCCACAAGCTAACGGACAGGCTGAGAGTACTAATAAGATTTTGTGCAACATTCTCACCAAAATTGTGAACAATCAACGTTCAGATTGGGATCAACAATTACACCATGCCTTGTGGGCTTATCGCATAGCCTATTAAACAGTGCTTAATGCTACACCATTCCAAATGTTGTTTGGTCAAAATTTCATGTTGCCTCTAGACTTTTTTATACCCACACTCAAAATCGCTCATGAGTACGAATGGACTGATCATGAGCTTTC
Organism: Ceratopteris richardii; assembly: GCA_020310875.1. NCBI lineage: Eukaryota > Viridiplantae > Streptophyta > Polypodiopsida > Polypodiales > Pteridaceae > Ceratopteris > Ceratopteris richardii. The sequence goes on from CM035435.1 coordinate 82,654,419, forward strand.
CTCAAGAACACTTGACTTAGAACAATTAGGAGAGACAAGACTACAAGCAATAGTAGGAACTTATGCCACAAAGAAGAGACACACAACCTACTTTGATGCTCATATTAAAGACAAAGGATTATGAGTAGGAGATTTGGTGCTAGTTTACACCCTAAAACAACATGCCCGCAAGTTAGAGAAACGAGGTTACGGACCCATGATCATCAATAGGATATCAACTAGCAATGCGATTCAGCTAGCAACTCTTGAAGGTGAAGTATTGCCTAATTATATTAGCGGATGCCGAGTTAAGCTATAACATGAACCCTTAACTACAGACATGCATAAATGGCTAACTCTTGCAAAGAAGCAAAAGGAAAAAGAGGAACGAATCAGAGCTGAAGCCCAAGCAGAAGCCTTGGAATGCATTAAGCGAATGAGATTATGAAGAAGCGGACTAAGTAGAGAACCTCAATCGATGGACGCCCCACGATATCCTGTAGCTATGTGCCAACTTGGAGGAAGAGATATTCACAGTATTATTGATAGGAGACCATTCATTAATATCACTCTAGGACAAGAACCCATGCACATGCAATGTAAGGCTTTAATTGACGTTGGCGGCGTAAGGCTCAATCTTTAGATGGATGTAAACAGTCACCACTTCCAGGCGAGATTGTAGTGGATCTCCCTTCTTTTCCAAAACAGCGTGAGAGGACGACATCTCACCCTTGACAAGTTGCATGGTCACATCATCCACGTACTCATCGGTGCAGCATATTAGAGTGGTTCATTAGACAGTCCACTCAGGCATTCCCCCAACTAAGGTGGACACGTGAGGCAACCGTACCCAGTGAGTCAAACACTACCAATCCTTGGCATTCCTCTCCACTTCGATCGAGGCAAAAAATTCAGAAAATTTGGGTGCCCAAGTCCTTGATGACATCTCTGTCCATGTCTCGCGAGCTCTGGGTACCTAAAAAGTGCTTAGTTTATGCTTCAACCTTAGTTAGTTCTAAGAAGACCTCTTTTGAGACTACTAGGACACCCTACACACCCTCTTTTGTAAATTCCACTACAACTCTTCCAACCCCCCGTGTGATACAGAAATGGATCCCCAAGCCTTCAGTAATCATGACTACTCTAGACCAAACTCACCCTGACCACCAATATAGTGAAACTAAAACTCTTAATAACCACTACATGCAGACCGAGCTCGACAACTTCATTTTACCACTGTCCTTGTAACATAAACCAACTCTGTAGGTAGTACTCATTTGACATCAATTGTACAGCTATGCACCTTACCCGCTCCCACTCACAATCAAAGCACAGCTAGTGTGCAAGATGCATTAGATAGTCCTGTATGAAAGAAAGCTATGCAAGAAGAGATTGATTCTATTCATAAGAATCAAACATGGGAGCTTTGTGAGTCATCAAAAGGTTTTGAAAACTTAGATGGAGCTCCCACTCTTTATTTTAAAGATGAGAAAGATGTTTTGATTATTATTATCATACATGTTGATGATATAATCATGATAGGTCCCAAGGATTCAAACCTTTAGTACTTTAAAGTACAACTTAAGCACACATTTGATGTAAATGAATTAGGTATTTTGCATTATTGACTTGGGATTGAGCTCAAATATAGAGATGAGTGTATCTACATAACATAGTAAATATACATTGAAAAATTATTGGAAGGTTTATGATGAAAGATTCCAAGTCAATGCAGATAGTTATGGATGTTAATGTGTCATTATACTCAGAAGCAGATTCACAACCATTTGATGCTACATTATATAGTCACGCAGTTGGTTGCTTGATATATCTATGTAATACATGTTCATACATTTTGTTTGTAGTTTCTTAAGTATCCAAGATCATGCAAAATCAGCTAAGACTGAGTCGAAATCAGTTAAGAGATATATTTTCACATTAGTGAACAATGTCAAAATAAGTCAAAAACTGTAAAACTATAGCAATATCATTTTTGTGCTTTGGAAGACTCTACAAGAAAAGGTGTTGGAGACTTGACTTAGGAGAAACAACTTCTAGACCAAAGTAATCCTCCCAGGTTCAAACCCTGTCGATAGCAACATCCATCATGATAGATTTTTTCATGAAGTTTTTTTTTTAAAGCACGAAGGGTTGACATTGATGTGTTTTTAATGGAGTGATCGCATGGCAATCATCTTGCTTTTTGAAGAAGCTTTTCAAGAGCATCAAATCTATATAAGAGGATAAAGGCTCATTGTATAAGCATCTTGTCTAGCTAGAACACTAGCTCAATGCTAGAAGATCACTAGGAGGAGAGTTCTTATACTCTTGGAGGAGGTGTGCTCTACATCTTGAATTATCTTGAGGATTTCGTGTCATCCAACCATCAACATCACTTGTTGAGTTACTGTGAGTAACAAGTCTATTTCTATCCTTACTTGTTTCTTCACTAGTTTCTGATTTAGGGATAATCAGAATTCGGGTTTATTGTAAAATAGTTATAAACTATTCATATTATGCATATTCTCTCTCTCTCTCTCTCTCTCTCTCTCTCTCTCTCTCTCTCTCTCTCTCTCTCTCTCTCTCTCTCTCTCTCTCTCTCACACACACACACACACACACACACACACACTCTTCATACCTCTTAAGCACATAATTTCTTGTATATAGTTCCTATTTGTGCCTAGATTCAGATATTGTCAGTTTGTATCATATCCATACATTGTGATTTGAGATTAGAATATAAGTTAGTGTAGGTGAGCATCCTAGCTTATCGTACATTTTGGAAAATTTTGTTTATTCTCTCTCTCTCTCTCTATCTATCTATCTCTCACTCATCTCCTTTTGAGTATTAAGGTGTGTATGCTAGGGTTCATGTGTTGGAAGATCTTGTAAACCTGTGAAATATTTGTATTAAGGCCCACCCCACTTCCAACATTTTGTATCAGAGCATAGTTGGCATACGCCCTTAAGAAGATGAGTGATTATAGACTTAAGAATGAAGAAAAGCTTGAGGAAATTTCTAACTATCCAATGCGGAGTTTTATGAGATGAATTTGTTAGTACCAAATGACTTATGGAATATTGGTAATGGCACTTATCCACGACCAAGACAAGTTGGAGAAGAGGCTACTTCATCTTCTAAACGAACCCCTGTTCCTATTTTTTATCAATAGAAGGTTAGTGAAGAAGAAGGAAAATCATGTTTATTCACTCTCTATCTCTCACTCATCTCCTTTTGAGTCTTAAGGTGTGTATGCTACGGTTCATGTGTTGTAAGATCCTTTAAACCTATGAAATATTGTTATTAAGGTCCATCCCACTTCCAACACAGGGAATACTATCACATGCACCAACAACTCCTCTTATAATATCATGGGAGTTGGTAAGAAAATTTTGACTACTACTGATGGTAGTTCTTTCATATTGTCAGATGCTTTGTTTGTGTGAGAGATCAAGAAAATAATGTTGTCAATTTCAACATTAGCCAAGATTGGCTTGGTTGTCAAATTTGTGATGATAGATGTAGATCTCATGATCTATCAAATGGTGATGTTATTATTTCTTATAGAATTTTATGTTGTGGGATGTATAAGCTCATAGACTATGCAAAATCAATGAATGATTCAACATGTGCAATTCAAGATTGTCAGGCTATCTCATATGCAAAGCTTTGGTATGCACACTTTGGTCATCTAAATTTTGCTAGCTTGCTTTGCCTGCAGAAATCTGAAATGGTGTCCTCTCTGCCAAAACTTGAGGAACCCAGTAAACATGCCTATGAAGTCTGTATTCTGGACAAAATGCAGCATTGCTCCTTCCCAAAAGATGGTTCAGTACAAGCTACTTAGAAATTGTAACTTGTTCACAGTGATGTCTGTGGTCCTATTCAAACACCTTCTTTTGGGAACTACCTTTACTTTGTGACTTTTATTGATGATTTTTCCATGCTTTCACATGATGATGCAGATCATTCCATTTCTAATGCATATTTACATGATCCACTTGTTGATGAGAGGGTTGATATAGAAGAGGCAAATATTATGCCTAAACGGATGGTGCAAACTTTGCGAGATAGAAAATTAGATGCATGTCTCTCATATTGTACTTGTTCAAGATCAGATAGTGCTTCTTTTGCATCAGATTTCTCTGTTATTGCTCCCTCTAGTACTTGTGATGAGAATGAGCTTGTTCCTTTTGATGAAGCACAAAATTTTAAAAATTGGATGCCTGCTATGCAATTAGAGTATGATTCTATTATGAAGAATGGTACTTGGTCTTTATGTGATTTGCCTCGTGCCAAAAAGGCCATTGGCATCAAATGAGTTTACAAGCTGAAATGTAAACCTAATGGAATAGTTGATAGGTATAATGTTGGGCTTGTTGCAAAATTTTATGCTGAAGAGAGAGGCATTGATTTTGATGAGACGTTTTCACCCACTTGCCGAATGACCACTGTTCCTAGCACCTGTGCACTTGCCACTCATCATGGTTGGAATGTACATCAATTGGACCTTAAAATTATATTTCTGAATGATATATTACATGAAGAAGTGTATTTTTTCAATCCCATGGTTGTGTGCAAAAAAGGCATGAAAAAAGTGTTGACGACATGATTGCTCCTACTTCATGTACATTTGTATCCGCATGAGTGCATCTCCATTTTGTATCTAGGAGGCACTCCATTTCTAGTCTATTTCCATTTTATTGTATTTCCTTTGTATTTGGGTACCTTTCCATGTGCTTCTACCAGTTGTATTCATTCTCCTTTCAAGAGACTTATCCCACATATGATGTACTTTTGAGAGCCCCGCCTAAATCTATATATGGAGGGCCTCTCCCCTCATTTGTACTAGGTTAGAAGCTTGAGGAGCCTACTCCATGCTCTTGGCAAGCTCATTTCTAATCCACATGAGTTTACCCATTTCATGGTCTACTCATTTTGTGTCTCACACATTCTTTGTTTTGTGAGAGTACTTTACTTTTCATTTTGCTTCCGCGTGCGTACTCTCTACATGGTATCAGAGCGTTAGGTGGAGGTCTTGGTGGTGCGTTTGGCGACGATTTTGGTGGTGGTGGTGCTTTACTTTGGTGGTGTGCTTTCTCCTCATTGAGAGAAGCCTTTTGCCATCAATTTTTTGGGACTCATTTTCCCACCCTCCCACCCTTTTCCTCATCCATCATCTCACCATTTCCCCATTTTTCCCTCCCACCCACCCTCTTTTGTGGCACCCTTTGCTGGTCAACTTTAATTTTGTGCCTATTTCTATATTTTTTCTCAATAGTCAATGGAAATCTCAATTTTTTTTAGTGTTTATAAACACTCTTTGGCTTGATTTATTCTATTACCCCATTCTTATAAGTGTTGCAAAATCCCTCGTGAAATTTGGTGAGTAGTAATAAGTTTTGTACTTATAACAGCTCATGGTATTATTGTGCAAAAAGATGGTGAAGCATGGTGAGTAGTAATAAGTTTTGTACTTATAACAGCTCATGGTATTATTGTGCAAAAAGATGGTGAAGCATGGTGAGTAGTAATAAGTTTTGTACTTATAACAGCTCATGGTATTATTGTGCAAAAAGATGGTGAAGCATTTGTGCTGAGAGAGATGCGTTGAAAAGCGATGATGGTGAAATGTTTGTGCTAAGAGATAGCTTGCAGCTTGGCTATGATATGGTCATCTGGCAGTGGAGTGTGTGGACTATCCAGCTCCTCAAAAGCATCGGTTATATTTCTTTCTCATCTCGAGCAAACGAGCCTGCACAGTAGCACCTCACAGCCTTCCCTGTAGCACATACAATAGCGTGTACCTTTCGGCTCCGAGAAGATGTCGAGTCTCTGTTGATCTATCTACAAAGATAAGATAGGAACAACAGTTGTGCTCCATAACTACCATCTAATCGTTCATTGTGAAGCTCGTTAATCCAGCATTTACCTTAGTGCATTGCTCGGGAACTCTGTCTGCGTGCACCATCTATAGATCTCTCTCTGTACCCACGTTCGAGGCAGAAGCTTGAATTCATCGACACAAAGATAGTGCATCCAATCTTCTCAGGTCCTGCACGTGCAGAGAAGATAGCATACTCCTGCAGTATAGCAAGAGAACTGGTGGCCGCACAAGCGCGAACACACCTCTCTGAGTCTCTTTGATCTTTGTGCACTACAGCTTCCACAGGGAGTAGCATACATCTTCTCTGTTACATAGAGAGAGAAAGAGAAACGAAAAAGGCATTCACAGAGAGACAAAAGAGGGAAGCTGGAGAAGCTCGCATTGTTGTGCATACTTCATGTAATCTGTGTGCTCTACATCCTTCATGTAAATTGTTTACCTATGCTCAGTGATCCTCTTACAGCAGAGAGATATCGGATTTTTGGCTATATTCGCTGGAGTTGGTGGTTACCGCTAATCTCGTGGCACCAAAAATAGTCTGGATCACGTGAACATGTGCCAGTCCCTTGATTTTTTATGGCTAGCACTTTAGCATCTCGCATATTCATTGCACATCGATGAGCACAGCGGAGGGAGAGATAATGTCTTGACTAGCTTCCTCTGCCACAACTGCACTTTTCAGGACCATCGCAAATCAAGTGCGCCTCCTCACTTAATGACCATATATAGATTTTGAATCCTTTTACAATCTGCCCCAGCATCCCAACTTGTACCACGTAAAATTATGTGCTAGTCTCCTTTCAACGCCATGATATCTAATGTCTCTACTTTTTCAGATCCAACTTGCATTCTTACCCTCAACGTATATCTAGAGTAATCCAAAGATCCCATTTTTACTCGAGACTTATTTTGTATCTAAGGGTATCTTCTTCATCACTTTGCCTCACCTTTGGACTCATTTCCTTTGTCTCTAGGCATACATTACTTTGTACTCTAAGGTTTCCACCCTTACTTTGTAACACACTATTTGGCACTTCCAATCATCAAAGTACCCATTTTGTAAAAGGACAATTTGTATCCTCCAAAAGGGTTTTGAGGATACCACACCCCAACATTTGGCACAATTTGGAATTTGGTACCCCTTCCATCTTTGTACATTAAGAATATAAGAAGAAAACTCTTTTGTGCGTGTGTGATTGTGGGATTGGAGGCTAGTCTAAGCCCACCCACAAGTTCTCTTTCAGCATCGACTCTCCCCACTCCACGATGTCTCTTTGTGCACAAGTGAAGGGCTATTCTAAGCCCCCCCAAAGTGTCTCTTCTAATTCTTGGTACAAGTGAAGGGCTACTCTAAGCCCCCCCTCCCCAAGGAGTTTTTCAGTCTGATATCGAGTCGTTCAGTTCACGCTTTGCAATTATTTTGCAGCATTATTTTTGGCAAGTATCTTTGATAGTGTTCCTAAACACTTTATCCTCAAAGCTTTGTAATGACCAAAAGTGAAGGTAGCTCATCATCTATGGCTAACTTCTTACCCTCTTTCACCCCTATTTTTATGCATAAGGATGAACGCCTCAATGGACAAAATTACAATCTATGGAAAGATGTCATGCGTGCATATCTCTACACGAATCTCCTGCATGAGGTAGTAGATGGATCAGACCCCGAATCCAATAGGGATACCAACTTAGACAATTGGCATGTATGGAATGTCAAGGACAAAAGAGCTTTAGGTCAACTGTTACTTGCCTGTGACAAACTGACGAAAGGACATATCACTGCCTGCAAGACGTCCAAGGATGCTTGGGATACATTAGCAACATTGTATGAAGACAAAACCCCTTCGAAAATATATGCATTAGAGGCCGAGTTTCAATTTGACAATTAGGCCACACGACACAATTACCAAGGTCATAGCCCAATTTGAGGACTACCAGCATAAATTAGTGTTATGTGGTAGGCAGATCTCTAGTGAAGACATGGCCATTCGACTTCTCAACAAGTTACCTAAGTCATACGAGACATTTGTCACAACTTTGTATAATCGCGGCCAAGTCTTCTCTTGGAAAGAGGTTCGTCGACTATTGCTCCTTCACAACTCGCGAGCCAAATCGACTTCCTCCCAGGAGTCTGCCATGAAGGCCAAAGGGTCATTCAATAAGGGCAAAACCACAAGTCATCATGCTAGCAATGGATCTAAGCAAGGATCGCATAACTCATTGAAGTTCACCTGTAATTTCTGTGGAAAATCAGGACACTTAGAAAAGTTTTGCTATAAAAAGAAACAATCAACGAAGGCTTCTACATCTAGGCAAGTATCCAAAGGATCCCAACATAGATCCCACTACTCAAGTGAGGAACTCTTCATCTCCACAGAAGCCAATGCCCTAGTTACTTCTAGCTCCACGCATGAGTGGATATTTGATAGTGGAGCTACCTCCCATATGTGCAAAGACAAGGAGTCCTTTCAAGAACTCGAAGAGCACACGGGTGAAAAGTTTACCCATCGAAGGAAAAGGGAAAGTTCAAATTACAAACAATCAGGGCAAATGCAAGTCTTTATCCAATGTTCTTTTTGTTACAAATTTATGTATGAATCCACTTTCCGTCAAGGCCATTACAGATCAGGACAAACAAGAATGGTTTGATAACACCTCAGTTAAGGTAGTTGATCCCCATACAAAGGATGTCATTGCTCAAGGTATTGAAGAAAAGGGCATCTGCAAGCTATCTTGCTTTGTATCCAAAGAATCAAACTCAAGTTTGTGGCCAGAGATTTGGCCACACTTCTTACTTATCAAAAATCTCTTCATCCCAACTTATAAAGGGATTGCCAAAGATAGGGCAACTTACGGATGTCTGCCAAGCTTGCACCCAAGGCAAGCAACATCGGGCCCCAATTCCCAAGGAAGCTTCAACACAAGCGAGGAACCCACTAGCCCTTATCCACATGGACTTATGTGGACCAATAAACACCCCATCCCTTAGTGGATCCCTCTACTTTTATCTTCTAGTAGATGACCACTCTCACTATATTTGGGTGTACTTTTTGAAGTCAAAGACGGACACATTCTCTAAGTTTCAAACTTGGATCAACGAAGTTGAGAATGAAGCTTCGACTAAGGTTAAAACAATCAGATCAGATGGAGGTGGTGAGTTTATCAATCATGACTTTGATAACTTTCTCGACCAGAAAGTGTTGGTGCAGACCAATCACCAATTGAAGGCTTGGAAGGTTAAAGAGTGAAGGAAGGATCAACTATTGAAGCTTGGAAGAAAGACATATTCAGAGCATAAGAGAAGTGTACACATATGTACATTAGTATAGTCATAGGTGACTTAGATCTTTGTTTGAGTAAGAATCTTGTACAAATTATCTATAAATACTTTGAGAAAAGTCGGGGCATGTATGAGAGCATATGTGACAATAGTTAGAAGCCAAGATTGAGGAAGTTAGAAGTCATGAGATAGAGAAAAAGTTAGTTGAGTTAGCTCTCATCACTCAGTTGTAAACTTTTCTGAGTAATTGAAAATTTTGCGCCCGATGTTTCTGCGTGTTCTCCTTCTACAGTAGATCAATCGTGAAATGCTTTTGTACAAGTCTAAGTTGGAAGGTGCTTGACCTCTGTACAAAGTTTTAGCTTCCAATTGCAATCAGGCTTAGAGAATTAAGTGCAGGAACATTCATATGTGAAGTGTGTTCACAGGTTTCTAAAACAGGCGCAGATTTTGAAGTTATTGTTTTGATCATTTCTCCCAGCACAGTTTAAAGTTTTGCATGAGTGAGGGCTTAATCTTTAAGTTGAAAGATAAGCTACTTATGGCTAGAAGCATTTTGTAAAACGGGTTCGACATTGTGAGAACCAAAGTTAAGAAGTTAGGGGTGTCAAATCGACTTCTCAGAAGTACAGATTTGAACATAGGTAACTTGTGAAGTAAATTTCTCAAGTTATACTAAGGCTTTTGAAGTAATTCAACTTGGAGGAGATGCGCAATCTCTAGGAGATGATTCATACAAAGTTTCATCAAAAACTTTACATGTTTGATAGGTCAATGTGAAGAAATAGTGCAGCAGACTTTTCTGTGTTTTATCTTCTTCACAGATTTTCTCAATTTTGATAATTTGGAGATTGGACCTCTAATTTAGTGAAGGTTTTGACTTACTCTTGGTATAGAGGTGCTCTAATCACAAGAGTAGGTTGTTCTTTTGGAGATTAACACTCTCCATCAGAAAGGGATCAAAAGACAAGTCACTCAGCCTCATACTCCATCCCAGAATGGAGTAGCTGAAAGAAAGATACGCAGTGTGATGGAAATGGTAAGAACTATTCTTCATCACAAGGATCTATCCTACAAGTTCTGGGCAGAAGCCGTGCATATTGCCGTTCACATTCTTAATCGAGGATTTACAAGTGCATTAGACAACAAAACATCCTTCGAAGCATACTATGGAAGAAAACCAAATGTAAATTACTTTCTAGTCTTTGGTAGTGAAGCTTTTTTCCATGTACCAAAAGAAGATAGATTCATAGGGTACAGTGACCAATCAAAGGCATACCATCTATATGATATGGAAAACCAATCCATCACCATCTCGAAGGATGTGATCTTTAATGAAGCTTCCTCATACTTAAGAAAGGATTCAAGTACAAGTCTTAGTCCACCTATCTACACTTCAGAGGGGGACTCAGTATTTCCAAACTCCAACTCAGAAGCAAGTACTTCAAGTCATCCGAGAAGATCTCAAAGACTTATTGACAAGTGACAGCGAGAACAAAGTCATTATGTCAATTACGCCTTAATGCATCAGATTCAACAAATCCCAGAACCATCTAATTACAAAGAAGCTCAAGGACAACCTAAGTGGGAAGAAGCTATGCAAGTAGAAATGGATGCAATCGAGAAGAACAAAACTTGGACTCTTGTACCTAAGCCCACAAATCATCAAGTCATAGGAGTTAAGTGGCTTTATAAAGTTAAGTACAAGTCAGATGGCACATTAGACAAGTACAAAGCAAGGTTAGTAGCTAAGGGATACAAGCAACAACATGGCATTGACTATGAAGAAACCTTTGCTCCTACTGCAAGATTCACAACCATAAGAATCATCTTAACACTAAGTGCTCACTTTAAGTGGCCCATTTACCAGTTGGACGTCAAAAGTGCATTCCTCAATGGAGATCTTCAAGAAGAAGTATATGTTGAACAACCTGAAGGCTTCAAGATCAAAGGCAAAGAAGATCAAGTCTACAAGCTTCACAAGGCACTTTACGGACTTAAGCAAGCTCCCAGGGGCCTGGTATGAAAAGATTCACAAGTTCTTTGAAGACAAGGGATTTCACAGAAGTAATGCTGATGCTAATCTCTATATCTATCAAAAGGATTCTTTAGTATCCATCATCATTCTCTATGTAGATGACTTGATCTTGACAGGCTCAAATGGAGAACGCATCCAGTTTATCCTCACACAGCTTCACCTTGAGTACTCTATGACAGATCTTGGCCTACTACACTACTTCTTGGGTATGGAAGTTTGGCAAACAAAAGAAGGTATATTCCTATCACAGAAGAAGTACTGCTCTGATCTACTTTTCAGATATAACATGGATCAGTGTCGCTCAGTTTCTACACCACTTGATCCAAACATCAAGATTACACTAGAGGACTCATCATCACTTGTGGATGTGCATACCTATCGATAGCTTGTTGGCTCATTACTCTATCTTGCCAATACTAGACCAGATATTGCTTATGCAGTTGGTATACTCAGTCAGTTTGCACATCAACCTCGTCAGACTCATTGGGATGCTGCTCAAAGACTACTTCGCTACCTTGCCCTCACCCACCCTCATGGTCTTTGATATAGAGGGGGCATCCAACTCGCTGGATATTCCGATTCAGATTGGGCTGGTGATCCTGATTCTCGACGGTCTACTTCTGGGTATATATTCTTGCTTGGCTCAGGACCTATCTCTTGGGCAAGTAAGAAGGTGCCTACAGTTGCACTATCATCTACTGAGGCCGAGTACCGAGCATCCAACTTTGCTGCATGTGAGGCCATCTGGCTTCAATGTTTATTATCTGACATTGGTGTTTTGCAGGATACTCCGAACATGTCTTCGCACGAACAGTCAGTCAGCCTTGGCCATCGCCAAGAATCCAGTGTTCCATGCTCGGACGAAGCACATTGAGATTCAGTACCACTTCATCCGCAAGAAGCTCATATCTCAGGAGATCACTCTGGACCAGTGTACCTCTCAAGAGAACCTGGCAGAATGTTCACGAAGTCTCTACCTCTGGTTCCCCTTCAGCGCTTGGTGGACCTTTGCAGCATTCAGCCACTCCAAAATGGAGCTGCAGAGGGGGTGTTGACGACATGATTGCTCCTACTTCATCTACATTTGTATCCGCATGAGTGCATCTCCATTTTGTATCTAGGAGCACTCCATTTCTAGTCTATTTCCATTTTTATTGTATTTCCTTTGTATTTGGGTACCTTGCCATGTGCTTCTACCAGTTGTATTCATTGTCCTTTCAGGAGACTTATCCCACATATGATGTACTTTTGAGAGCCCCTCCCAAAACTATATAAGGAGGGCCTCTCCCCTCATTTGTACTAGGTTAGAAGCTTGAGGAGCCTACTCCATGCTCTTGGCAAGCTCATTTCTAATCCACATGAGTTTACCCATTTCATGGTCTACTCATTTTGTGTCTCACACATTCTTTGTTTTGTGAGAGTACATTACTTTTCATTTTGCTTCTGCATGCATACTCTCTACAAAAAGTGTGCAGGTTGGAAAAGGAATTATATGGTTTGAAGCCAACACCACATGCTTGGTATGAAAAAATACATGGCTACTTGATTGCGCATGGTTTTGAGAACACTCCAACTCAGAGCACCTTATATGTTAAGCGTACAAATGATGTGCTTCTGACCATTGTTGTCTACGTCGATGACATGTTTCTCATTGGTCCTAATGAGAAGCATATTGCTGATTTTAAGGCTGATTTGCATGCCTTTTCTGAGATGTCAGATTTCGGGCATTTGCATCATTATTTGGGCATTCAATTTTTGCAAGTTGATGGTGGAATAGCTCTATGCCAAACAAAATATATTGACACATTACTGCAGTGTTTTGACCTTGAAGATTGCAAACCTATTGCCACTCCTATGGAAACGGGTTTACAATTGAGTCTTCATGATGCAGGAGATGCATTTGTTCTCTATCAAAGGCTGTTGGATGCTTGATTTACTTATGCATAACTCGGATTGATATTCAGTTTGCTATCTCAGAGATGAGAAGGTTTATGCATTTCCCACGTGTCAAGCATTGGCACGTAGTTAAGCGCATCTTTCCCTACTAGAGTGGTATCCAACTACTTGGATTGTTTTATTCCAAGGGGGGATCACTACTACTAGATTTACATGCTTTCTTGACTCTGAGTGGGGTGGTTGCTATGACACTCATGTGTCTAGTAGTGATGTTTGCTTCATGCTTGGTAGCTCATGCTTAGTTGAGCAAGAAGAAGCCTACTCCTGCCACTTCTAGCTATGAGACTAAGTATAGAGAAACTTTCACTATGACCATTGAGTTTTCGTGGCTGAGATGCCTTTTGGATGACTTGAGTGTTGGTCATCCTTCTGCCACCACCTTCTTCATTGATAGTTAGCATGCATTGGTAGTTGCAAGGAATCCTAGGTTCCATGCTCACACAAAACACAGTGAGGTGCATTATCACTATGTCTACGAGAGGTTCTCTACTGCAGAGATGAGTTTGACATATGTGCCCACACAGGATGACATTGTAGATCTTTTCACAAAGGCTCTACTTCGAGAGAGTTTGGAAGCTTTCTACAAATATTTAAGCTTACTTTCTTTTGTTGATTGATCTTTTTCCACATAGCTTGGCACTTCCTTATACATGAGTGCCAGCTCCTTGTTCACTACATCACTCTAAGGGGGGATTTGTTGATATATTTTTCAATAGTGATGTTTGCAAACACACTTAGGACCATTGGTGCACTTTTTTCCCTCTTTAGGAGGTTTTTTTCCCCGGCTTGTATATATGCCTATAACCCTAACATGTTACTTATCTTTTGTACATTCATTTGGTAATATAATCAATATTGGGTGTTGTGCTCCAAGGTTCTTCTCTGCCTTCGTAGACCTCAAACTCCAACAATTCCAACCATGATGAGCTATAAGTGCACAGGATCTGAGGATTTTTTTGCGCATGTGACATTATTCCTTGTATGGGTAGGTTCAAGTGACATGAAGAAACTGCACTATGGGGTAATATGTTTGGTTGCCCATCTATCAAAATACCAAACACCTCAGCCTATTGCACACATACACTACTCAAGAGAAGATAGGTTATAGTTGCAAATAGTAGTAAACACCCATTCTTCATTCTGCACAAGATTAGAAGAATCTACTTTTTGTGTAGAGGCCTTGGCAACAACCATTCCAACCTCTTTCTTATTTGCCTCTTTTGCAGAAAATTTTGGAAAAAAATTTATGACATGATCATTTCCTTTATAGTATTTGCAAAACTATTTTTTCTTTTCTATTTTCTTCTCATATTTGTCTTCATTCTTCGACCATGCAACATTAGCACTTTTTGCTTACTAGTAGATGAGCTTCATTTACCTTCCCCCTTCTAACTAACTAAGAAAGCTTGATCTGCAACATGTGTAAAGGACCTATTCTACTTGGATTGATCTTTCTACAACAAAACAGAGACTAGCTCCTAAAATGTTAAGGCATTTGGATTGCCTTTCATCACCAATCAAAGAGTAGAAGCAAGGCTCTGATATGAATATCAAAGGCCCTTAACATAGTTTGCGCAATTGAACTAACTTCATTAGCAAAAATAGACTGCTCCTTCAAATCTTTGATCTTTGTCAAAAAATTGTCCATAGAATCTCCTTCATTCATATGCTCACTTTTGATCGGGGGGGATACATGTCTTCTTATTTTAATGCATTTCAAGCTGAGCATGGGATAAAGCATCAGTGTATAGTGTCATATACTCCTCAACAAAATGGATTTTCAAAAAGAAAGAACATGTTTCTCATGGAGATGGCGAGGTGTATGGTCAAAAGTAAGACTATACCACATAGCTTATGAATTGAGGTTGTTATGTGTGTAGCATATGTACTGAATAGGTGTCCCATCAAAGCATTGCAATCTATCACTCCATATGAGGCTTCGCATGGTTGCAAGCCATTTGTTGATCATTTGCATGTCTTTGGTTGTCTGGCATATGCATTAGTGCTTGAACAACAACGTAGGAAGTTGGATGATAAAGCAGTGAAATGTATTTTCGTTGGTTCCAATTCTAAAAGCAAAGGCTATTGTTTGTATCATATACATCCTAGACACAATTTGGCTAGTTGTTATGTTTTTTTTGTGGAAGATGCAATTAATACATTACTTTCATGTACTAAGGAGACATTACTTATCTCCAAAGATGTGTGTGACACTTTGCTACTTCCTTTTATTAGTGGATAGTCAAGTTTTTCTCCAAATGAGACAATTTATCAACCTTTATAGGTTCCACGTGATGATGTAGATCATCCCATTCCTAATGCAAAGCTATATTATGCACTTGTTGATGAGAGAGGTGATATAGAGGAGGCAAAAACTATGCCTAGATGGTTTGTGCAGGCTTTACGAAAGAAAATTAGATGCATCTCTTTCATATCGTACTCGTTCAAGCTCTCATAGTGCTTCCTTTGCATTAGATTGCTATGCAATGGCTACCTCTAGTCTTTGTGATGAGAATGAGCATGTTTCTTTTGATGAAGCACAAAATTCAAAAAATTTAATGGTTGTTATGCAATAAGAATATGACGCTATTATGAAGAATGGTACCTGGTCTTTATGTGATTTGCCTCCTCGCAAAAAGGCCATTTGGCACTAAATGGGTATACAAGTTGAAATGTAAGCTTGATGCAACAATTGACATGTATAAGGCTAGGCTTTTTGCAAAAGGTTATGCTCAAGAGAGAGACATTGATTTTGATGAGACCTTTGCACTCACTTGCTTAATGAACACTATTCGTAGCATATGCGCACTTGAACATCATCATGGTTGGAATGTACATGAGTTGCACATTAAAACTACATTTTTGAATGTTCACTTACATGAACAAGTGTATGTATCTCAACCTCATGGTTTCGTGCAGTAAGGGCATGAGAACAAAGTTTCCAGGTTGAAAAAGGCATTATATGGTTTGAAGCAATAACCACATGCTTGATATGAAAAGATATATGCCTACTTGATTGCACATGGTTTTGAGAGCAGTCAAACTGAGAGCACCTTATATGTTAAGCATGCACATGATACACTTCTAATCATTATATGTATGTTGATGAAATGTTGCTCACTAGTCCTAATGAGAAGCATATTGCTCAATTTAAGGCTAATTTGCATGCCTCTTTTGAGATGGCAAATTTGGGGCATTTGCATCATTATTTGGGCATTAAGTTAATGCAAGTTGATGGGGAATAGCTTTGTGTTAAACAAAATATATTGACACATTATTGCATTGTTTTGGCCTTGAGGATTGCAAACCTATTGCCACTCCTATGGAAACAGGTTTACAGTTGAGTCTTCATGCTGCTAGAGATGCATTTGATGTTGTTCTCTATGAGAAGGTTGTTGGATGTTTGGTTTACATATGCATAACTCGGCCCGATATTTGGATTGCTATCTCTTATATGAGAAAGTTTATGCATTGCCCAGGTGTCAAGCATTGGGAGGTGATTAAGTGCATCTTTCACTACTTGAGTGGTACATGGCTACTTGGGTTGTTTTATCCCAAGGGGGGATCATCGTCATCAAATTTACATGGCTTTTCTGACTCATAATGGGCTTAGTTCTATGACGCTCGTGTGTTCATTGGTGGTTTGTGCTTCACACTTGGTAGCTCATGCATATCTTGGTTGAGCAAGAAGCAACCTAGTGTGGCCACTTCTAGTTGTGAGGTTGAGTATATGATAGCTTTCATAGTGATTGTTGAGTGTGTGTGGCTTAGATGCCTTTAGGTTGATTTGGGTGTTAGTAAGTCTCCTGCCACCACCATCTCCACTAATAGTGAGAGCGCATTGGAAATTGTGAGGAACCGTGTGTTCTATGCTCGGACAAAGCACATTGAGGTGCATTATCATTATGTCAAGGAGATGTTCTCTACTGGAGAAATCAATTTGTCATATGTGCCAACATAGTGTAACATTGCATACCTTTTCACAAAGGCTCTGCCTAGGGAGAAGTTTGAAGCTTTCCGCAGACCTTTGGTCTTACTTTGTTTTGTGGATTGATCTCTTTCCACATAGCTTGGTATTGCTTTATATGTGAGTGCTAGCTATTTGTTCACTGCATCACTCGCAAGGGAGACTTGTTGATATATTTTGGTAGTGATGTATGTGAACACACTTACGAACATTGGAGCACTTTTTTCCCTCTTTAGGAGGTCTTTTTCCCTCAGCTTCTACATATCCCTATAACCCTAATGGGTCACACATCTTTGTGTATTTTACTTGGTAATTCATTCACTGTTGTGTTGTGCTCCAAGCTTCTTCTTCTTCCTTGTGTTGTTCATGTGCTTGCATAGACCTCGAACTCCAACACAAACATTCTCTCCTTTTACATGCATGAAGGTAACTTTATAAATGCATGCAAGGGCTTTTGGTGCTTGATTTCCTTTTCAATACATACATGTTTACCTATGTAACTTCCATTAACTTCTTTGCATTGCTTCAACAATCATCAGCAATTCAAATTCTATTCTATGCTTCAATTGTGAATTAATGCAAAAAGGAATGAGAACTATGGCAAAAATATATTGAAACCAAGCATAAATTAAAGAGTACTTATCTTCATAAATACTTATGACCATCCAGTACTGTTGGAAGAGCCAGTTTTTCAACCATGAGGCATCATTTGCAAAGCTTACTCATCCAAATGTGTGTACTTGTGAAGATCTATCCATTATCTCCATGCAGTTTCTCTTTTGACTTCATGGACAATGAATAAACATGTTTGCCATGCGAATAGACCACCCACACAAATTCAAGAAGTTAGTGAGTTCAATATACATAGAGACTTCATGAGAGACAATCTCTATGTTGTCATGAGACAAATTCGAGAGATACGCCACCCCAAGGTTTGTGGATAGGTTACAATGCTTGTTTTAGAGTAGTTGTGGGTTCAACACGTGACTCCCTTCACTCGCAATTTAGCTTTTGTCTACTTGATGTTAGAGCAAATAAAAAAGGTTTCTATAAATCAGGTTGCCCGCACATTTGGATAAAAGACTAAGTCCTTGGGAAAGATTCATGGCTTGATTACGAGAGGCCAATAGAGTTACATGTTTACGGTCTTGCCAAAACATCTTTTGGGGCGTGATTGGATGATTCGCCCACCTTTTGGGCTCAGCTAAGAGTTTTATGAATTTTTCTTCTACATCATTTCACCATCAAGCTTCTACATTCGGGTGGATAGCATGGAGCTCCACTATGGTGGCCACCCAAGTTCACTTCTGGGTAGCTGAGTGTGAGAAATGAAGACATCAATCTTCCTTTTTACTTCATAAGCTACACGAGAAGAAGGAAATATGTAAGGCGTGGAATCTCTAATTCGATGTAGAGAACACACATGTAAACCAAAGAACATAAGAGCTTTGGAGAAGATGATAGGGGTTCCATGGATGTTGAACCCAAAAGCTCTGATACCAATGTGTTAAAGCCACTGTCTACTGATTGATGTAAATTAATATTTTGTACATTCACTTCGAACTGTTCTGGAAAGGGATGCAACCCCTTCAAAGCGACAAATTTAATATAATATCAGTGTGGTGATGAAGAACACAACCACAGAGCAGGTTGCTGATGGTGGTGCTTCGGGCATCTCAGCTCTCTTATTTCTTATAATTCATTCTCTACATTCCCCTCATTTTTGAACCCTCATCGTTTCCCATCACCTTATATCCATTGGGAAGTGAGGCTATCTTGCTCCTTGTGTTTACATATTTGAATTTTTGTTGTTAAATGCTAAGAGGACAGTGTGGATCACCCATGTCATAAGAGCATTTTGATTTTGTGTGGGTGCTAAGAAGGTAGTGTGGATCACCCATACCCTAAGAGTGCCCTTTGTGTTGTATGTTTACGTGTGAAGTGAATGTTTAAGGAGTTAAGAGCCCTTCCTTTTCATCATATCCATATTTGCTTATGAGACTAAGTACTAAAGGAGTGTTAGAGGCCATTTTTTAGTGGCCCTCTTTGCGTTCAGAACCACCTATTGAATCCATCCCACTTCGAGGAAACCTTTAGATAATTTTCCCAAACTCAAATAGAACTATTCAAAACAAGTTCTGAATCATACAAAGTTGTGAACTTCATGGAAAAATTTAGTCTTACTCCTACGGTGGGAGAAGACTTAACCTTGCAAAGATCATTCCCAAGTGGGATTTCCTATGCAGAGTTTGGCGGATTTCTAGGTGAAGATACAAATGGTCATGTCCGGGCATTCAAGATTAGATATGCAATCTTAGAAAATCCCCTTAATGCACATGGTGCAGAACAGTATAGAGCCAAAGTGTTCCAAGCAACCCTCATTAATGAACCAACTAGGTGGTTAAAGAAAATTTGAGCTAGAACATTTTCGGACATATACAATAGTCAAATAGGCCTCCTTGCAATGATTCAAATTAAAGGAGAAACCAACTCAAGTTTTTTATTTTTTACAAAATAGTAAACACAAACCTCAACCTCAACAAATAATACAAGAGTATGCCACTACCTTCCGCATGCATCTCTAGCAAATTCTGATGGAAAATGCATTACCTATGGATGTAATCACTCAGTGGCTTATCAATGGGTGAAATCCTTAGCTTCGATAGATTATGATTATTAGATGTGTGGAAACCATGCATTTAGATGCGATGATTGATATGGCACTACAATTAGAACACAAAGTGGGTGGTTTTGCTAAAGATTTAGAGTGGTCCTCTTTTAGGACATCAAAATCTACCAATGAAAATCTACTAGAGCAAATATTCCGTAGAGAATGTAAAAATCTAGGGCATATCGTAGCAAATTGTGCTCTAAATCAGATATATTGTGCAATTTTTCAAAATACTAACCATTCTATTGAAGCTTGTCCTTATGAAGAAAATACATAGAGTAGATTAGCAATCACTATGGTAGTGCAAGAGCCTGGGGAACCCTCAAATAGTTATGTTCCACCACATTTTTGCAATTAGCCATATTTGTTGTACTCTCCTTTTCAATCTCAGAATCAAGGAAATTACAATCTACCCTGATGAAATCAGGGAATCCTAAATTCAAACAATCGGGGATGTTTATGCATTGTCATTTCTTTGCCAAACTAGGTCACATACAAAGACATTGCAAGGATGCACAAGAGTATGATATTAGAAAGAAAGAAAGGCAAAGCCCAATGATAAACATGGTGATCATAACATCAGCCGAAGTAGAGACTGTTGCTGTTCCAACTCGATCTGGATGAGTTTTGCAACTAGCAGTAGAGGCCTTTAAACTAGGATTTAAGGGTCAGGAATGTATGGTAAAAAAAAAAATCCAAATGGGCCCAAGCTGAAGCCCCAATTTTTCCCACACCTAATCCAATCAAATAGTTCCTAATACACCACCAAATGTCATACTTGTGATAATTTCTAGTAAGGAATCACCACTAGAAGCGTCTGCAAACGCTACTACATGGGACATTCTCACTAGAGCACCCATTACTTTACCATTGGGCCAATTACTTACCTTAGTTCCTGGTGTTTGACAATGGTTCAAGCAACATGTAGTATTTGAAAATGTTTTGGCACCTTTGACTGCAACTATCCATCCTGAACTTGATTCGATTGTTGACCATGTTCCCCTTATCACTATTTGCTATAACAATTAGCACATTTCCAAGGTATTAATTGATGGTAGTTTGGGAGTGAACATATCAATTGCTGCGTTATGCAAGAAATTAGGGTGGACTAATATTGAACCTGTCAATTTTTTTGTAAGCATGGCTGATCAATCTCGAGTTTATTCGGTTGGGTTAGTTTGAAATATTCCCATTACTCTTCAAGGTATAGTCTTCCATATGACCTTTGTTGTCCTTAATCTACTAGAATCTAACTTCAACTATAACCTTCTTTTCGATAGACCATGGCTAAATCAGGTTAAGGTTTTATAGGATTGATCATCCCATGAGCTTATCTTTAAATGCAATCATCGTATATACACAATACCCTTAGATGAGTTTACACCATGTGAAATTCACAATTGCCCCTACGTGGATGAGATAGTGAACATGCTCGATGGCCTTTCTGATGATGAAGAAACTATCTTCTTCACTACCAATCAAGATTTGCTATCGATTGGGATGGTTGTTTTGTAGCATGTTCTAGATCAGCAGTCATTGGCCACATGTTCTGTATACCCGAATGCCACAAAAGCAGAGGTCTCCTTTGAGGTTGTAGCAGAGTTTTCTGATTTCCCCTCAAAATTGTTCAAAGGAGTTGAGGAAAATTTAAGTAGGAAATTTTATGTCCCTGAACACCAACTCTTAACCTATAATTTAGGAGGTGCCATTACTCTCAATCTTGTTAAATTTAGTGTTACTCTTAAGGATCACTTTCACCAGGATTTGCTTACGTTATTGGCTGAGTTCACTCATGTTTTTGCTTGAGATTATAATATATGAAGGGACTAGACCCTCGTATTTATCAGCACCATGTGTTACTAAAACCACATGTGTATCTTGCAAAGCATCCGAGCTATTGCATGAATCCTAACTATGCTAAACAAGTTAAGGAGGATATTGATTGTTTATTATGTGTCAATTTTATTTTGTCCATTGAACATGTCGAATGGATCTCCTTGATTGTGATAGTCTCTAAGAAGAATAAGCAATTGAAAATCTATGTATATAATCATAAGTTGAGTGCTACCACTATGCCATACCCTTTTCCCTGCCCTTTTTCTATAGTATGTTGGATGAAGTGGCTGATCATGAAACCTATTCTTTTCTAGATGGCTATAGTGGGTACAATCAAGTCTGTATGGTTGAGCAGGACATCCCAAAGACTGCCTTCATTATGAATTGGAGCATCTACACATGCACAATAATGTGGTTTGGATTGTGGAATGCTCCCTGTACTTTTCAATGATGCATGCAAGATATCTTCTCCCCATATTTCTTCAATTTTATGCATGTTTTTCTT
Source organism: Ceratopteris richardii (assembly GCA_020310875.1). NCBI lineage: Eukaryota > Viridiplantae > Streptophyta > Polypodiopsida > Polypodiales > Pteridaceae > Ceratopteris > Ceratopteris richardii. Next base: position 82,676,539 of record CM035435.1, read on the forward strand.
GATGATTTTTCAGTCGGGTGACGAAATTGACCACCTATAGCATCTGCAACTCTATTTTATCAAGTGTCACAAATACTGGTTGTGTCTCAATCCAGCTAAATCCATTTTTGCAATGTCCTGTAGTAAGCTGGTTGGTCACATTATCTCTCTCCAGGGCATCTAAGCCAATCTTGACAAGGATAAGCAATACTAGAAGCTCCGCCATTAAAATCACCAAAGGATGTTCTTCAATTCTTGGGTTAAATTCATTGGCATGGTCTCCACTTTCAATGGCTAGCACACCTCACTATTCCACGTATCCATTTATCCACAGTGGCTCCTTGTGATTTTCAATGGATAAATAAATATCCAATTAGTTTCCTAAGACTGAAGCAACTGTTGACACATGCCCCTATCCTCCAAGCACCAAAGTGGGATCTCCCTTTTCATGTCTTTGTGGATGCCTCCAATATTGCCATTGATTGTGTTCTTATGTAGATGACATATAAATGGTATCAATATGTTGGGATGCATGGTAAGATAACCATGTGACTATCATGTGACACATATGGTAAGATAACCATATGACTATCATGTGACACAATCAGTTTACTATGATAATCACTAACTAATCCCTATCGAGAAATTTTTTTTAGTTATTGAAAGCAAATGTTTAGGCTTGACCATCAAGAAATTTTGACATTATTTATCGGCGAATGGGATTTCCTCCACTTTGATCATAGCAAGTTTGGTAGCTTGATCCGAAATTGGTTGCTCTACTAGGCGATCAATAATTTCACTCAACAATAAACATATTACCTTCTTAAGGGGGAAAGTGGTCTTATGTGGTGAATTGGAAACTTGATCATTAACATAAATAATCTTCACAACACCCTCTGTATCGAATTGAGAGCATACTTCTTCAACTTCAATGACCGTTGAAGCCTCTTTTGTCATAATGATGATTCCAGTATCAGCATTCACAAAAGAAGAAATCGGAGCCAAAGTGCTGGTGATAGCAACACGATGACGCTTTCGAGAAAAACACATTAACACTGAATCTTCTTCTTCCTCATCATCATGCATGTGTGAGGAGACTACTGAAGTGGGAATGAGAGGAGGTGCGATTGAGTTAGGAACATTAGAAAGTGGTTCGAGAAGAAGCAGGGAGAAGATGTGGGGCAATCTTGTTCGTGGGAAATCTCCTTTGGATAATTGCTTCATCACTGCTTGTCATTCCTTGTGAATGTGGCAGAGATAAAACAGTGCCCAATTCATTAGTTCACAGGCTTCCATATCAATGAATACATAGGCCGAAATATACCGTAAGCATGTTTTTGGAAATTAATGGTTACTAAGAGGAATTGTAAGGCATGACACTCAAGCAGTGGTCGACACATAATGGCATACTCGTTAGATGATTGTCGGGGAAAGAGATCATTCATGGTAGCAATTGGCAACGGAGTGACCTCAGTCTGACCTTCCTTAGGAAGATAGAGATGGGAAAAAATGGTGTCTAAAGTAATACAAATCGTGAAGTACATCTCAACCACAGGCCAAGAGATGACAGAGACTAGGCAATCCACAATGGTTCGGACGATGGTCATGGATAAGGGGTGAGCCAGCACTAAGTGCCATGGCAGTTGTGCAAACTACAACAAGCCTCGTACTTGAAAGTACTCTACTAGGTTGACAACCATAGCATCAGCGAACCCAGCAAGATGAGGCAAGGGTTCCATGGTCACAATTTCGTAGACAAAACACACAAAAGCACGAACGCACTAGATACACAAACCACAGAGTACACTTGCACAGCTCACGCCATAAAGGAAATAAGTAAAACATCAAGGAATAAATAGAGATGGAGAGAACAAAGATGATGTCAGTACATGCAACAACCATTATGGTAATGAAAACAGGTGATAGAGTGCCACCAACGAACCAAAATTTGCATGGCTAAGCGCATGAAAAAGGTATGTGGAGGGTGTGCATCGTTAAAGAGCCACCAGAATCATTATTCCTTGAATGGAGTGTGAAAAGTTTGTAACTTAGATCCATTGAAGGAGTTGTGTAAAGGTTCTTCGATTAGAGTGTTCAACTCGAATGTAGCAAGACCAATCTGTGTCGCAATACAATAAGGGCCAAACCATCTGACTTTAAATTTTCTTGCTTTTTGGTCAACTTTGGAATTGTAGACTAAAACTAATTTCTTGAATTGAAACATTGGAGTCCTAAGAAATCGATCATGAGTTCTAACTTGCCTTATATGCATCTCTTGCCTCAGTAAAAAAATCTTGAAATGGGTTTCATCCAAAGCACGAAGGTCTTCAAGTCGATTATAAATTGATTCTTTTGATAAGATTTTGTTCTCGATGGCAACATGAAGAAGGGGAACCATTGTGTTAGCTCACAAAATGGTTGGTTTTGATGCACTAATGTGGTTCTATTTGGCAGGAAAATACGCTTGATTTCACGTACTTGAAGAATGAATTTGATGATTGACGAGAAGCATGTGGAGATATTGATGGCAGGGATGTGGAGAAACAAACCATGATCTTTGTAGACAACTTCCAAACCTAGGAAGGATGTGGAGAAAAGGGATTGAGCATGGAGAAGCTCCGGTCTGTCTGGTATTTTTTCAAACTGGGTAATTGTAAGAAGAGGTAGATTCATGGATGGTGTCTTTGCACATGCGATCCGGAATATTACCATAAACATTTGGGTTCTTGTGACTGATCAACTTCAGTTTTAACATGTACATTATGCTGTATAGCTTTGAGGATTCAGTGAACGGTTAGCGGAATTGTACAGTCATTCACTCCACAAGGTGTATGGTTATGTATTCTGTGAGGTCGCCTCTGAAGCACATTACTTCATGTTCATGCTTTTTGATATGTATATGTTTCACATATCAAGGTGAAGAGGCAGATTTTTTTCGTTCAAGATTTTTGGGAAGGATCGGCAGAATTGCAAAGAAAAAAAAAAACATTGAAGCAATAAGTGGAGGGCATCGAGGAGTTTTTTGGCGCCGTTGTGCAGATAAGGGGGAATGCTCAAGGGCTCTCTCCCTCTCGTTTTTCCACGAACGGATAAGGGGAGGGGGGCCTGCTATCGATCCCAGAAAAAGAGAGAGATAGGGAGAAAAAAAGGGCGGCTGTGTCTGGCTTTGGCACATAGCGAGGATGGAGAGGAAGATCTGAGGAAGGTGAGGGGTAGCAGCCATGGTGATGGGGATTCTCACAGGAGGAATTGTGTGCTGGAGATACAGCTGGCTGCGATGGCGGGCTCAAATATGAGGTTTTGAAGAGAGAGAGAGAGCACGCCGATGAAGAAACTATTCGGACTCCCAAGCAACGAAATCCATTCTGCATGCTTTTGTTTTCAAGCACCATGACTCATGAGTGACCATGCCCATTTTGTAGAACGAGTTATGGCCTGTTGGTGGAGTTTCAGTTGTGCGTCGTGTGGCAGGCTGGAGAGCATGGAGTCGATTCACGAGTAAAATGAGTGACGAGCATCTAGAGGTAGCGATAGCAACATTGATGTGATAGTGAAGCTGAATGAAAGAAAGAGAGAGACATGGCATCACAAGTGGACGTGTACATACGCAGTAGATGTATGGGATTACTCCTTCGACTGAAGAGGCACATATGAATTTTTGAAGATATCTCTCAGCGAACTGTTGCACATATGAAGGTGTGGAGTAGGGATCCACGATTCCACATCATATCAAAGGCTTCTGTGATACTGTAAGTCATCATTGTCCAGTCTTAGTGTTACTAAGTAAATTTTTCTGCAAGTTTTGATGCAGATCCAAATACTTGCTTATTATGTCAATTCTCCCATAATCATTTATATAAGGTCGCGATGTTGCATGATGTTGGATTGGGTTTTTGTGCTACAGTCATAAGTCGATATCTTTTGTAACCTCGTCAAATAGTGCAAGTCTATATGCACTTTTGATATGTCAGAGATCCACAAAACGGCACTATCATCCTTGTGAAGGTCTGCATTAGTGGTGATTGATGAATGGGAAAACAAGTTATATACATGAACTGAAGGGCATGTGTTGATACGAGTGGAAACTGTCAACACATACATACACATGACATTATGCGGTTTGTAAACGTTTTGCAACTCTGTTTGCCATGGTGACTGGTGATTTTTTATATTTTTGATTAATGAATCTGCTCATGCCTATTGCGGAGGCCTGAATGTTATTAACAAAAATAGGTAGGCAGGAATTGCGAGAGAGAGGAAGTGCAAAGAAGGGAGAAAATAATGAGAAGTGTTGGGACATATGCATGCAAGAGTGAAGGAGGGGGTGTGCAAGTGAGTGCGAGAAAGGGAAGACTTAAGAAGTAAAGATAGAAAGTAAGTGTGAGTGTGCGAGGGTGTGTGTGAGTGTATAAGAGTGTGGAAAAAGAGTGTGTGAAAGCATATGTATGCGTATGAGCGAAAGAGAGTTGGGAAAAGTGAGGGCATAAAATCATCAATTAGAGATACTTTTGCAGCTTCCAAGCAATCCAAGTGGACCGATTCCGAGGGATTTGAACAAAATAAAGTCTCGTATAATCACTTTTTCCTTGGGCTTAGGAGCTATTCATTTTGGTGCGTCTGCCGGGAACATATGAGCTAGTGCATAGGCATAGGAAGAATCCATTGCGAGATAATTGTGGGCTCTAGGTAATCCAATTGGACCGATTCCGAGGGGTTTGAACAAAATAAAGTCTCGTATAATCACTTTTTCCTTGGGCTTAGGACCCAAACACACTGTTTTCCATGGGCACTATGGCATCAATTCTAAACACAAGTTTAAAAGGTGTGAATCCAGTAGCTACTTTGTACGTAGTACAATAAGCCCACAAAACTGAAGGAAGCAGCTGATCCCAACGCTCAGGAGAAAACTCAATTAATTTTCAAAGCATAGTGAGTAAAGTTTTATTAGTACTTTTAGCTAAACCATTCACCCGTGGATAATAAGGCATACTAAATTTATGAACAATATTAAATTCGTTTGTCAAAGCTTTAATTAAATCATTCAAAAAATGGGTGTTGCAATCTAAAACCAGCTAAAGAGGTAAACCGAAATGTGGAATGACTTCCCTAGTTAGATATTGAGCTACTGAAACCATTGTAGCATTCTTTAAGGCCCAAGCTTCAACCCATTGGGTCGCATAGTTGATACATGTCAAAATATACCGATTATTAGTGGAAACTTCTGGACGGGAAATAGATCCAACTAATCCCCATTTTTGAAATGATTCCAAAGGCATAAGAGGCTGAAGGGAAAAATATTTATCCATAACAGGTTGACCAATCCATTGACATGGATCACACATAAGCACATATTGTCGAACATCTTTAATCATGGTGGGCCACCATAGCAACCCACTCTATAGTACTTTTTGTAAAGTTAGATCCATAGAGAAGTGTCCACCAATGGGGTCGAAATGGGCAGAAGTAATGATTTTAGGCACCTCATGGATGTGAACACAATGGAGCCAGGCTCCAGAGAGATCATAATAATACAATTGATTGATTATAATGGTAAACAATGTACTGTAAGAAGCTAACTTTTGGCATTTCGGTAAAGATAAAGAGTACAAGAAGAGTCTAGTCTTCAGGATTCAATCACTTTGAATCTAAACCTCTCTTTAAAACAATAACTTTATTTGAGAACCACTCTTCTAGAAAAGTGACTTCAATTGAGAACCACTCTTTACACAATCAATCCATACCATCCCTTTGTGAATTAATTCTCCACCACCCTTTAACTTGAAAGGTATCAGTTAGAAAGAATGGTCCATAATGCTCAAGCTCATAGGCCTCTTCAGCAAAACCTTGCACCTTGTAGGACTTGAACCCAGGACCTTCTCCTTGCCCCCTTGTCTTAGAGAGCATATGGACATTTGCTCAAGTCTATCTTGGGGTTCAGCAACATGACTCTGATTGGGCTGGTTGCTATGACACTCGTGTGTCCACTAGTGGCTTTTGCTTCATGCTTGGTAGCTACGTATATCTTGGTTGAGCAAGAAGCAGCCTACTATGGCCACTTCCAATTGTGAGGCTGAGTATAGGGCAGCTTTCAAAGCGACTATTGAGTGTGTGTGGCTCAGACGCCTTATGGTTGATTTGGGTGTTCGTCAGTCTTCTGCCACCACCATCTTCACTGACGGTCAGAGCGCATTGACAGTTGCGAGAAACCCTGTGTTCCATGCTCGCACTAAGCACATTGAGGTGCATTATCATTATTTCAGGGAGAGGTTCTATGTTGGGGAGATCAGCTTGGCATATGTGCCCACGCACGAGAACATTGCAGACCTTTTCATGAAGGCTCTGCCTAGGGAGAAGCTTGAAGCTTTTCGCAAAGCTTTGGGCTTACTTCCTTTTGTTGAGTGATTTCCACATAGCTTGGCACTTCCTTGTACATGAGTGCAAGCTCCTTGTTCACCGCATCACTCCCAGGGGGGATTTGTTGATATATTTAGGTAGTGATGTGCGTGAACACACTAGGACCGTCGGGGTACTTTTTTCCCTCTTTAGGAGGTTTTTTTCCCCTAGCTTGTATATACGCCTATTGCCCTAATGGGCTACTTATCTTTGTACATTCTCTAGTAATACATTCAGTATTGTGTGTTGTGCTCCAAGCTTCTTCTTCTTCCTTGAGTTGTTCGTGTGCTTTCGCAAACGTCTAACTCCAACAAATCCAATTACCAATAACTTTTCAATTTCCTCCTTAACTTGTCTTACAAACTTGTGAATAATCCCAAGCAAATGCGTCAATATACTCCTTTAAGAAAGAAAATAGATCTTCCAAGAACTAACCTTCCACTTCTTTACTTACTCTCACCATTCTTGGTTCAGCATCAGTCCGTAGATTGATTTCCTGAAGTTCATCTTCCTTCACCCTTCCAGATCCTGCATACTTTTGTTCATATATTTTTTCAACCAAATTTATCACCTCCTTTTCTTCCTGATCCAATTCCTGTTGAGTCAAGATTTCCAAATTCTACTCAAAGAACTATCTAAGCTTTGTTCCTTCCATTGTATCACCTATCGTTGGTTCCCTACTATTTTCCAATAATTCCTCCTCTTTTGACAGCATGCGCTCCACATCTACTTCCAGTATTGGAACCACTCTTGGATTTGCCTTCAAAAATTCTTCCTCTTCATCATCTTCTATCTCCTCCGCCAGACTTATGGTCTGAGCCATCACAGATTTTTCTCTTACAGACATATTCCTTCTCCCTTTCATTGGTATTGTGACCTGCTTTTTACCCTTTGTGATAACAACCATGTTTAAACCCCAATCTTTATTTACCTTTTCCAACCTTAACCATGGTCTCCCTAACAACATCTCATATGGATAGGTAGATTCAAGCATTCGAATTACCACAAAATTAACCATAAATGACATCCCTGCAATTACTATTTGTTGCTGCTTCTGATCCGCCCTCTTAACTTTAAAAGATGCTAAAGCTAGAGCCCCATTCCCCATTTCTTGAAATATGTGTTCAGGTAATATATTCACTCCTGAACAATCATCCAAGAAAACTTCATCAAATCTTCTTTGCTTATACGGTGCCTGAATTACTAGTACTACAAAGACCACATCAGTTGGATCAATACTATTGGCTGATGTCTAAAGTATCTGGGTAGCTACTGGTTCTAATTGTTGCCCAACCAGCCTTTTCAAAAAATTTTCTCTAAAAGCTGCTACTAAGGATAACAACTGCTCCAAGGATAACTGTAAAGAAGAGTTAATAATTACCTCAAATTAGTCATTATCCAACTCTTTCTGAGTCTTTATCCCATCATCTTTCTTTGGTTTATGAATGGGCATTCAGTCCCCATCATCCTGCAATAAAATCTGACTTTTATCCTGCTTTTGTTGATCCTGTTGGATCCATTTTTGTACATTCTTAATCTGATAAATCAATTATAATAACATTCGCCTGAGCAGCTTGTTGAGCCTGTTGCTGTTGCTTCCCTTGGTGGTTATTTTGATTGTATCGAATAACTGATACTCCTCTTTCCTCTCTATGCTTAACCATAAAGGACAATTAAGACCAATCCAATGATCTGGTGCAGAGCAATACCCACATGGCATCACTCTAGCTAGTCATCCCTACTGATTTCCTTGTTGATGGCCTTGATGATTTCCTTGATCTTTCCATGGAGATCTCCCTTGCTACTGCCTCTGAAAACCAACATGTCTTGAATCGAAATGGCCTGATTTGCTTCAACTTCATTACCTCTATTATCTTGTCTTGAACTTTGCCCTCTATGCTTTGGATTATACTAGCATTGGCTTGTGGTATGACCTTCTTTATCACAAATCTCACAAAACCTTTTTTCCTTAGAAGCAATTATTGAGTATCCATGCTTCTTCAATCGGCTGATCAAAGCTTCCTCTTTACTCTGCTTCCCTTTTTGTTTGTGATGCCTTCATACACAACCTCTTCATCCTCACTCTCTGATTCGGAATCAATCATACCTTTCTCTGATTTTGATTCTGAATTGGATTCACCATCAGAACTGGAATCACTATGTTTCTTCTTTAATCTGCCAAAAATCATTCTTCCACCCTTGCAACGGCTAACACTAATACATTAAATCCATTAGCTATGTCAATACTAGCTACTACATGCCTAATGCTACTCCTTAATCCTTTTAGGAAATAACCTGCCAACATCTCGTTGGTAGGTCTCTCATTGCCTTGTAACCATTCTAACAAAATTCTAAATCTTTGAGCATAATCTTCAACTAGCATGTTCTTTTGTCTAATTGCTCTCAACTTCCTCAAAACATCCGAGGGAGTCTTTTCTTTTCTAAATCTTTGTAAAAATGCTTTTTTTAATGCATTATATGTAGCAAAATGAGCAATATTGTATTGACTAAACTAGCTCATCGCTCCTCCTTCTAATGTGGCTGGAAATTGCTGTAATTTGACTCCATCATCATATATTACTAGATATCCATTTGATATCCACTTTATTTCAAATTGATCAACGTGGTAGTTTGCATCTTCCTTTGATCCTCCTCTAAAGTGTGCTACTTTTACTTTAGGATTAGGAGGTGGTTGCACCATGGGTAATGGCCGAGGTGTACGCCTAGTTCTTTGCTTGGTCATCCCTCCAAGTGGGTCGAATTGGAGTCGTCTTCTAACTCCTATCAGGATCAACGCTTCTAGTATTCCGCCCACCAGCCTTGCTTCTGCTGCACCAATTCCTCCTCCCTCCACTTCAACTTCAAAATTGGAATCTTCTTGTGCTTTGTACGAGTTGTATGGTTCATCGCTCGTGTGTAGTATACTCCACTAACTCTTTCCCTTCTTCGCGACATGCATTTCTTGCTTCTAGAGCAAGTGCAGTAGGATCGCCAAATGTGTTGGGGTTCAGCAACACATAACTATTGACTTCATCACAAACTCTCAAGAAATTGATCTCAACATCAATCCTTACTCACACAAAAGAGAACGCTCACAAACAGTACTTCAGATTCACCATTTTCTTGTTGCATCAACACAATGTCAGACTGAATTTACTCAGACAGACATAAATCCAATACGCGCACAATAGATTAGGCAAAAATACTTCATTAATGTTCTTCAAATAACAGATATTACAAGATAGAAGAGATCACATTCTCCAAAATGGCAATACTGGAACAGCCCTTCTTCTTCTCATCAGACATACACGTCTCTCATTCCCGCAACATCAACATATCCAGATTATAACTACCTATTAAAACTCTGAGTCACCAAAATTTGGATACAGCAACATTTTGATTGAGTAACATCCGATTCAACAAACACTTAGAAATTCAATTAACTACTTGTCTTCAAAATTCTCTACCCTCAACAGTCTAGTCTCAAGATATTTGGACAAACATACAACTAAACAATGTTCGAATTCAGATTTGTTTGAACTGCCCAGACACTCGGATCATAGACTTACTTTATAACAGAGGCCTTGTATCCTCCACTTAGTCACCCCATCTATGATTCAATGTCTCAAACATGTATGCATGTCTATGTCTATACATGTTTGCATGCATGTGTACATGTAAGAACGTATGTACATAGATATATACCTACAAGGTATGTAGCATATGTTTTTACATATGTATGTACACTTGCATGTAGGCATATAAGTACAAAAGAATATATGTATACACATGTATATATGTGTGTATGAGAGAGAGTGTTCATGCATATGTATAAGCTCTATCTCCAACCTATTAATGTCTCGTGATATGTGGTAAAACCAATGTAGATAGTAAAGTTTCAAATACAACAGGGCAAAGCCTAATTGACCTTAACTCATGCATACATGTCCACCACTACAGACACCCTAAGTAGAGAAAGCACATGATTAAAACATGAAAAACTTCCAAAATTCCGTCAATCCCTCTCCTCGCCAAAAAATCGAAAGACTTTCTTTAATTATCCATGCCTTAAACTAAGGTTTTGTTCAATTGGGGAAAACTCAATTCATGAGATAAAGGGAAGATCACACCACCACTATTAGTCAAGATACATGAAACTTACAACCATGGGCACAATTTCTTAGCAAAGTTCTTGTTTGCTTAAAAATGTGTTAGACCAAAAAACATGAAATTTTCAAAAACACTCAAAAAAGAATGAGCACAACTCAAACTGCAAAGGACTTAAAGAGAAAAATGTTTCCATCCTACCCATATGAAATATAGAGCAAAAACAGACAAGTCCATCCTAACTATGTGTGTGTAATAAACTCTATCACAAACCTACTAATTGTTGAGAGTTCCATGCTCCATCTTTTTATACAAGCCTAGATTCATTTTCATGCAAGCTACTTTATCCCACATGCATTCCTTTCTACTCCATATAAGGAGGCCCCCCCTTCACAAGCTCATTCACTCTAGCACATTGCCAAGAGTATCCACTATTTTCCCATGGGGTCTAGAGCATCGTATGTAAGTTCTCTCAGTTACTTAATTAATTATGTTCCATTACCTTTTGTTTCTTCCTCCATATTTATATTGCTTTGTGATTCATAGAAGATTAAGAGTATTGCTTCTTCATTCCAACATGGCATCAGAGAATATGTTTTTTTTTTCTTTTTTCCCCTCCCTTGCAACCCTTCTCTTAGCCTTTCCTTTTTTGTAGCTTTATATCTTATTATTTTCTTCCCTTTCTTAGTTCTCATAGCCATTCATGTTAGAAGGTGCTTATTAGTATCATTATCAAACCCAATAAAAGCGTCTTTGAACACTATACTTAAATGTTATCTATTAGAGCATTTGCACTACATTTTCATGCATCATAATGGAGTTGAAGTTGTAGCTATGACATTTCGTGCATGTCTTGATGCTTATCAAAAAGTTAATGGAGAATGGAAATTGAGATCACGACTTGAGACATAGGTCTACATTCAAGGTTGCTCCAATGTCCAATGTCTACATTCTATATAGGAGAATCTCTTACATTTCTCCATGCTAAGCAACATGTTTCACATGGCCATCGGACTTCATCCATCCACCATCCACAAAGGGACCAATGTGTTGTTGTCTCACCATATTTGAAGCACAAATTACTCTTTGAGTAAGCACAACCCTAGAGAGTGTCCCCCTATAACACTCTCAAACCAATAGACAAAGTAGCTAGAGCTGCAAGATGATTTGGGCATGTAAGTATATGTAGGCAACCAGCCACAAGTCTGATCATGTGCTTACAAGATCTTTTTCGTTTTTTTGCCAAAACTGATGAATGTGATATGGTGGCATCACAACCTGTGAACTTGCAAATGCACGTCAAGCTTTTGCAAGGAGCATCACCCCAACAATAGAAGCAGTCAATATAACACTTTTGATCATCTTGCTTGCTTGATTCTTTCTTGGACGTTCACCATCAATCCAAGACTTGGTGGAAGAATTGGCCACAACTCTCATAGAACCACGAGGAAGTGTAGGCCAAATCTTGCAATCCTCTCCCCACCCCCCCCCTAGTTGCTCCTAAAAGCAAGCTATGTGGGCTTTTCACACACCATTTCTTGGGCAACAAGGGTTATATGTCCAACTCATACATGCTAGAAGAGAAATTCATTAGATAGAGAGATTTTGAGCTGCATAAAAAGAGAAGTTGCCTGCAATGCTAGCTTACACAAGCAATGATGAAAAACTGAGTTTTGTAGATGCAACAGTTGCTTTGCATTGCAAAGAAGCTAGAAGAAGCGTGTAGAGAGTTGTTACACTACGAAGGAGAAATAAGTGTTGGTACAATCAATGTTTGGAAAGAACCCAAAAGAGATCTTACCTATGAATCATCATTCCAATCTTTGTATTAGATTCTTGGGCATCTGTCAGATACTATGCTTCAATTACCCGAGCATCGTCTGCTATGGGGCTCTCCACAGCTTCAGGATGGCTTGCAATGTGAGAAACTAAGCGAAGGAAGAGAGACACAAAGATGCACTTCTTCTTCATGGAAGAGAAGGCTAGAAACTTTTGCTTGACGAAGAGGGAGAAAAATTCCTTTGCTTGCTACATATCAGAGAAACAAAAAGAAACATACATGAAGAGCTTGAATGCCTTGCACAATGGCATTGATTCATCTATGAATCGAATGCATTTCAATTGCACATGGGATTGCAAAATCATGAGCACACACCTAACAATGGAGTGGCTTCTAAAATCATGTGGCATCCAAGGAAAGAAAAGGTACACTCATCATGGTTCATGGTCTACTAAACACATAGAGATCATTTCTTGCTAACATGTCAGACGTTGATAACCCTTTCCACCAGCATACAAGCTACATGAGTCTCCAACAACTTCTATTCAAAGAAAAGGACATGTTTGCTTACTATTTGGGAAAAGCGCGAGAGGCCAAAGTTATGAATCTCAAATTGCAAGTATGCAAAACAAATTCCACCATTTATTTTGTGATCTAAATATCCTTAGCAAGCCTTCTCACATTGTTCTACACATAGCAGCTACTTTTGTAATATCTGAAGGATATTCTTTTGTATCTATTGAGGGAGTTTAAAGTGGTACACAAATATAAACTTTTCTATATGGTCTTTTTGTAAAAGGATCAAACATCACCTTCACCAATGAAGATGGGACCTTCCGTCTTACGCATTGATTATGTGAGACTCACAAAGGCTATGAGTCTTACAATATCACAGACACTATCACTTCACTATACAAAATAAGGATCAAAATCCACACATAAAAGGCAAAAGTCCCAAAAAAGAAGAGGGTTTGACTCCAAAGGATCTCAAAACCTATAACAATCAAAGACAACAAAAAGGACAAACCCAAAGAATCTCATCTATGGACCCCAAAAAAATGTTCCTCCAACAAATTACTATCAAAGAAGGCAAATGGATACAAAACACCGCCTATCCCAAGATGTTAACCCCTTTTATGTATAAAGATGCCACTTGTTCTAGATCTTAGGGACGTCATATGTCCCACATCATGGATGTCATACATCCATGGGTACAAAACCACAAGGATGCCATGTCCATGGAGACAAAACCAAAAGATATCATATGTTCCACGTTTGTCTAAGTTGTGTAAAGATCCGATGTCCTTAGATCTGAAAACCCAACAGACTAATTGATGACATGTCACCAGTTCCCCACATTACAACAAAAAGATCGTCACATGGAGAGGGGTATCGAGAGTTTCATGCTCCACCCTTCTGTCAAAGCCTACATCCACTCCTGTGGTCATTTATCCCACATGCAATGATATGTGATCCGAGTTCCATTTAAATAGCTTCCTCCTTTACTACTCTCTCCCGTAGGGTCTCCTTGCCTCAGAGCATCTTATGTAAGTTAAATTGTTTCTTTATCTTTTGTTTCTTCCTCCATAGTTACATTGTTTTGTGAATAACAGTACAGCAGTAGTGCTCCGTTCCAACACTGATGTCCTATGATGTGGTAAAATCAAAGTAGAGTAAAGTCGTAAAGCATGATACATTGCTGAACGGTTAGACATGTATTCAAGTTCTGAATACATCCAAGCAAAGCATAATCAACTTTAAGCCATGTACTTTTCCACAACTAAAGAAACAAGTAAAAGTAAGAAAGCGCCTGATCAAAACCCAAATACCTTTCAAGAATTATGCCAACCACTAATCCCGGAAAATATCTGACTTTTATGTATTATCCATGCCTTAAAAACCAAAGGTTTCACTCATTGGCGAAAACTCAGGGCAGATCACACCATCCCTGTTAGTTAAGGATCAGACCACCCCTGTTAGTTAGGATACACAACACTTACAACCATGGGCAAAATTTCTTAAGCTGAGTTCCATTGCCTAATTTTCAAAAACACCTGAAAAAACGACTGCATCTCAAATTGCTAACACTTCAGAGAAATGTTTCAATCCTACCCAAACGAAATACAGAGGGAAAAAGGACAAGTCTTTCCTGACTTGCAGCCATTCGAGATAATAAAGACAGCAATCTTCCGCAAGGCACAAATGGCACACTAAGTCTAGACAAATTCTACTAGATTACCCAAAATAATAGCAATATTCTATTTCGAAACTGGCATAAAATATAAAGAGTATGAAGACAAGCATGAATAGTGGATTAAACTTCCGAAGGCAATACAAAAAAAAACTAGCACATAGTGAGCTTGATACACTCAGAATTCTGATCTGAAAACACAACAGTTAAACTAACTTTCGCAAGAAAACGCTATGAAAAACTTAGCCACATAATAAGCTCGATACACTAAAGATTTTCTAGTAATATTAACTTTCTTAAGACATTATAAAACACATAGGTATATAATGAGCTTGATACACAGGAATTTTTATTTGATAATCTTTGCTTTTGCAGTGTCCGTAGCACCTTCACTGCCATACTAAGCTTTCCAGCGCATTCTCAAATTTTGACAATTACACAAGTGTTTGTTATGCCTGAACACAAAACAATTTTTACAGGCTTTGTAATGGAGTATCCATAGCACCATCACTGCCATACTAAGTTTTACTGAGAATGGTTAAACTTTGACAATTACAAGTGTTTGTTATGCCTGACCACAAAACAACTTTTACAAGCTTTGTTACTTCGTAATCTCAGGCTTTGCTGGCATTCTCCATAGTAAAGAGAATTTGTGCCTGTTCAAGTGTAGAATTACATCCGCTATCTTGAAAGGCTTTGAATGTCTGAAAGGCAACAGTCTGGAATAATGATGTCCATTGACACAGCCGCCTATATTCTTATCAGCTTTCCCTACCTCTTGACAATTTTATCCATGCTATTTTTACCCCAACAATTTTAAGTCTCCCATAATGATCTAGAACTAGCAATAAATGTAGATATGGTTAGATACTAGACTGCTCTCTGCTCAACCTCCATATCTCCGCAACATACCTGCAGTATCCTTTAATTTTGATGTCTTAGACAAATGAGCTTTTGCACTTGTAGATATAGATATGATAAAGATACCTCTGTAGTGCACTTATATACCTACAGCTTTCCATAGCAATCAATGCCACTGCTCAGCACTCCATCTCAACATTTCTGGTGACGTCAATGCATACTGAATCATAAAACTATAATGTCCTTGGAAGTTTCTGGACATATAAATTCAGAGCAAAAGTGTTCTTCAGATCTACATAGCACATCTGCGCTACTCGTGCAGCATACTGAATCATAAAACTATAATGTCCTTGGAAGTTTCTGGACATATAGATTAAGAGCAAAAGTGTTCTTCAGATCTACATAGCACATCTGCGCTACTCGTGCAGGTTAGGGAATGTTTCACATGGACATCCTTGGGAAGTGCAAGGGGCATACTTAATAAAAAAAATCCAGCCAAAATCCTTCTGAAAATCAATGTTAATGTAAGTACTCATACTGACTATTGAAAACTGAATGAAATCACAAACAAAAATATTTCCATGAAAATAGCCCCCACTAGATCCACCAAAAATATGTAAACAGTGCAGCATCTCTAATAAGATATAAAGTGCACCTTATTGACTCCCTAAAGAAAAATCGAAGGATACATGCATATAAACATAATAGACCTCGCCTATCGAATCACCACATGAAACACAATTTCCCAACACAGTGTACACATAATGTACCAAAACATATGTACCACAACCTGCTGTTGAGTTACAGAACATATTTGCCTATGATGAAACAGAACAGGAAAGCGTTGACTGATGCATTATGTGTCCCGTAACAAAAAATCCCAGCAACATTGCCTCTCTGGAGAAAGGACATATCAATTGCCTCACTCTGGAAAAAAGAGACAAGGTATGCATAAATGAAATTCAGATTCTTCCCAGACTATAGCAAGACAGGTCTCTTCAGAAATTGTCCAGAAATCTATCAAATTGTGGAAAGGAGAAAATTGGAAGTCAAACAAACAAGCATGTGCTTAAGTGGAAATCGAGAAAGGACAGAGAAACGAAGATGGGAAAAGATAATAAGTGAGCTCACTGAGAACTTGAGGCAAGAGAAGAACAAGAATGACATGCTTAGCCAATCTCTTAAGGATCAAGTACAGTAAGTCAAGCAGATGAGGCAGACCCAAGACCGGCAGATGAGAATAGACACTATGCACCAGCAACAGATCATAGCCAAAACCTGATCTGACCTAAAATCTTACCTACAATGTTCTACAACAGCACAATTTTACGAGTACCACTAAGAAGGCATCCAAGGTGATTATTTCTTCATACAGCAAACACATACCATTTAAGCAGTACTCCCTACTGTCAAAGCACACTATATACCAGACCACAAGTCTGAGGCATTGATAGTTCTTCCAGAGTAACACTGAGATACCCAAAACACAAATGATCCACAAAACAGACAAGTCCTCAAGTCTGAAACACTCACATTCAGTGAGATACCCAAAACTTAAATGCACATACCCCATTTTTTTGAGGGAGCTAGGTCTTTCAATCTACTCTCCCTAGAGGCTTAAATTTTAGAATAACAAATTCACACACCCAGGGGGCCACCTTTCACCATCAGGGTTAAGGAGGAGTTGTCACCATGGCTTGAAGCCTGGACCTTTGGCCAGTGGTTCAGCTGTGTTGCCACTAAACCATGCCCCCCACCAGAAATACACTGCCCCCTCAACAGAAATACACATAGCTTAGTTCCCATAATCCCCCAATGTTTGAAAACAAATTCTACTCGATCTCATGCAGCTTAACATATAACACAAACAGTTCACTATGGCCCTTTGGATACTACTATTTCCAAAGATTTCCAGTGGAATAATATATAACACCATAAAAATTTACCACACACAGACTAATCATGCATTAACAGGAATATGCCAAGGCCAAGAGTTAAGACTCCCTGATGTGTTATCCATAAAACCCTCCAGGATATCAGCTTTCTTCTGGAAAGCACAGAGAAGATCTGTATTTTGACTGAAACCGTTCTCCAAGGATTTCCAAAGGAATAACATAAAACACCCTAAAGATTTACCACACAGATTAAAACCGTGCATTAACAGGAAAATGCCAGAGCCAAGAGATATTCCCTGATGTGTTATCCATAAACCCCTCCATGATAATGGCTTCCTTCTGAAAAGGACATTGACGACCTATATTTCGACTGCAACTGTCTGTAACCAGCCCACAATCAGATCTACCTTGTGCACAATTACCCCCAATATGCAAAGCATGTAGACAGGAGAGAACTCAGAGAGAAGAAATTACATACATGGTTTCCTCCACAAGACTAACATAGTCCAACCTATGATTCTGGGAACTGATGAGCACTTGAAAGAAGCAAGAGGTTCTAAGAAACTATTCCATTAAACACAATCAGACCAGAAAAAGTTGTTAAAGGTTATCCCAGATTTTTCAGTAAGACTAACTGCTTATTGGATCAACAAGAAAATCAGTTAGACCAGTTTTACTGACTTTGCTATTATCTAAAATACCTATCCAAAGAGGAAAAAAGAAATTAGCTTGGACCATTATTGTTAGTTGACATGAAAACAGAACACCTCAACTTGCAGCAAGACTATCCTCTTCAATTCAACAAAGAAAAACGGTTACACCGGTCTTGCTGCTTTTGCAACTCCCTAAAGTAACAGGCTACTAAGAGCATCGCAAGACAACTGAGTCAGTTGATATAAAACTTTAACAGAATTGCAGACAACTGAGATCCTACAAAAACGACAGCTCAGCTAGAGGCTTAATGTGCTTCCAAAGCTTGAAATCTACTTCCCACCTAATGTGGGGAAATGGCTTGGATCTTCAATGCTTGGAGCTGCTACTTCTTGAGCACCATATCCACCAGCAAATCCGCCCCTAAAACCCCCACGATCTCCACGTCCACCACGACCTCCACGGCCCCCTCTCCTAGAAGAGGGACCATAATAACTTTCCCCATCGGCTGGCTTCAAAAATTCGTTAATACTGACAGGCTTCAAGAAACCAAGTCAAATGTCAGAACCAGACCCACTTTGTGCTCCAACAAAAAATATATATATACATATATATATATATATATCAAATAACAAACCTTCCTTGCCCTCTCATCTTTATCGCTTATTTCTTTCTTCTTCCCTTTTTCTGAAGCACCCTGGAAATCATGAAAAAAACTCAAGTAAGCACAAGCATTTGGTATTTCGATTGCATCTGTAAAGCATCCCAAACCATCCCTAACCAGGCAGCCATACAGTCTACTTAGAGACAGAAAACTGCACAAAATCACAGTCAGTATTTCCTAGTATCCCAGAATCTCTTGGAAGTTTTCAATTGGTGGGTGATGTTGCCAACCACTTATTTTCCAAGTGAGCAATCCCTACGAAAATTTAAAAATGCAAAAATTCTACAATACTTATGCTGCTAATATGTGATTAGATATAGTACCGAAGAACCACCCACATTTGATAAAAAGACTAATATTTATTCCTTTCTGTGCTAACAGATTTTACACAAAAAATGAATTGACCAAGATAAAACAAGACAAGCGAGTAAACAGTATCATACTAGCTTCAAGAATGTCTCTTCTTCATTCTTCTTTTCAATGAGCTGCATTGACTCGAATTCCTTGTCCAGAACCACCTTTCTTTCTTTTGCCTTCAAAGCCTCTAATGCTTTCCTTTTTTCACTCAAAACCTTCTCATATTCTTCAAGGGTCATCTCCTACATACAAAACCAACGATGAAGATACTTCATTACAGAACAAAGATGCCAACTCATTATTAATCCACTAACTAACTACCTTGTCCTCTTCTTCTTCTTCAACCTTTTTTTCAGTGCTTTCATCTTCTGGCTGAGCATCTTCTGCCTTCTTCCCTGCATCCTCCTGCACTTTCTCATCCTCCACAACTGGCTCCAGAGTTTCCCTGCATGAACGGGTGCTTGCTATCACCATGCTCAAAGTCTAGTTCAGGAAATAACTTCGACCAAAATTCAACTCACAGCACATTCTGTGGATCAAGCTCCGAGCCCCAGTTTCCTCTACCAGCTCCTTCACGTTTCATTTCATACCTACAAAAAACACGATTTACAATTGCAAGCAAGAATTAAACAATAATAAAAACATTAAGTCTGAAGCTGAAGTCATACCCTCTTCCACTCCCACTTCGACGATCATACTCTCTCTGTCTTATGCGTTCTTCACCATCCCCGATAAAACCAAATCCACGGCCTCGTCCACGACCTCGTCCGCGGCCACGCCCACCACCTGCATTACCACGTCCACCTTCCTCCCCACCAGGTGCCTCTACAAAAGGACCAGAGTTGACAGAGTACCCTCCTCTGTTACCACTAAAACTGCGGTCATTCAGTTCACCCCCTTGAAATGCAGAATCCCTGGGTGCCCGATTGTAGCCCCCTTCTGGGAACCTGTTGTCACGATTCCCATAGTTGCCTCTACCTGCACCTCTACCTCCTCGACCACCTCGACCCCTCCCACCATCTGCTTGAGATTCCCTCACTAGTGAAAGAACAGAATATTGTAAGGAAAAAAAAAGAGAACGGAGTAAGCAATGGATACATTCTACTGTTCACCAAAGGCAAACATTCGAAACTTTTGGGAGAACAATTAATGAAGAAGGGAGGCAATTGTAGATCAAACAGCAAAACATTAATTATCTGAATATTTCGGAGGAATTCATATGCTTAATATCAGTCAAAATCAATAAATATACATGCATTCATTCATATCAAGATATTTAAAAATCCAGAGATAATTCCAAGGTCATAATATATTCTAGAATGGAGATAACACAAGAATAATAGTCGGTTCCAATACTGACCGACAGTATCAATGTCTTCTAGATGCCATTCCAGTATCGTAGCTCATTATACATATTCATCCTGAAAAATCAATTCTCAATATTTTGCTCTCATAAAACAGGAGCAAACACCATACGGCACCTTGCAACCCATTAGTCCTATACAATGAGCACAAACAATCGTTGAACATATGCATATATCGAAATTCCAAATAAAGCAAACCTATTGATGGCAACTAAAGTTCATCAGTGCTGAATCCAAATCTCAATAATTCAGAGTCGACTTCCAAAACATATGACACAAAAAGAGTTTTCTGAAAGCTACTCTAATAATCATATAGTATGAGAACAAGCAAAAGAACTCAAAGGAAAACCAAATACATTATTGATGGCAGTCATACATCATAGGTATTTAATCTGAATCCAAAAATTAAGGTAAAATTTAAATAGGCATTCACAAATAGAAGGAAATAAAGGGAATACGATATAAGAAAAACTAGCATTATACTCAGTACGAATGTAACTAATGGTCATCACACAAAGAAATACAGCAGAGCTGTTATGCACATCAACATAATAGAACTTGACTTCAATCAAATGTCAACTATGGGCATTCATAACTAGGAGAAACAAATATAAAATGAATAAACATTGCACCGAAGAAAAATGGAAATATTACAGTCAGGACCATATATCATCAGTGTTCAATCTGAGTCCGAAAATTAAGGTAAAATTTATGAGCCTTCACAAATAGAAGGAAGACTAACATTATACTTAGGACTAATGTATCTAATGGTCATCACAGAAAGAAATACAGCAGAGGGGCCTGTTATGTACATCAACTTAATAGAGCTTGGCTTCAATCAAATGTCAAATATGGACATTCATAACTAGAAGAAACAAATATAAAGAGAAATAACACTGCACTGAAGATAAATGGAAAAAATACAGTCAGGACCAATGCATGTGTTGGTCACCACATACATTGAGATAGATGTAACAGCAAAAGATGCATTTGAAAAATATTGTCAGGACCAAAGCACATGTTGGTTATCACATACATTGAGATAGAAGTAAGAGCAAAAGCTGTCATACACATCAACTCGATAAAATCTGACTTCCATTCCATATCTTTTTGAAAAACACATTGACTTATGCATAAACTACATTAGATCGCATAAGAGGCTCATTTTCACGATAAAGCTTCAACATAGGTCACTAAATTCACAGAACGCCCTATGACAGTTCAAAAAGACTCAAAGCAATAAGTAAATGTCTGTCAAGAACAGACACCTGTGATGTTCCACAGAGACATATAGTAATAACTGCTGCTAATTTTCCCTTTCTTATATGTCATGCATTACTAATATACTCACTGTGATGTTTACTAAAACATTCTTGTTAACCAAAATCAGTGTTTAATTATCAAATGGAGGAGCTGTAACAAAATTTAAAAAGATCACTTGAAAATGCAAAGCTTATAAAACACATCCAAACATGAAACATAAAGACACCGTAATTATAATCATGATCCAGTTGCTAATGAGGAACTAATAAATTAGAGTAAAAAAACAAATTGTTATTAGACAAACCCATGCCAAGATGAATAATTGCTGAACCCCATGAAAAGAGAGAGGTAAGAACCGCATGCTTCTAAAATACTGAGTAATCCGCACCAACGAGACCTAATAAAATTTTGATACGGTTCATTCCCTTCTTAGTCCTTGGAATTGCATGAATATGATCCAACTCAGTCAAAACACTATCCTGGAACATCTTCGGCTGACATAGATCGGCCATGTTTTGGATCTTTTACTAATAAGGGTGTAGCACCCTGTTAGAGCCTATTGTTTTTCACGTATTAGTATTGCATGCATTTTGCACTTTACATAATAGTACTCAAAAACAGTATTCCATCGAACCCAGGGATTCTCACTTTCAGCTGATTACTGACTTCAAACTTCTGCCTTGACAAAAGTAACCCACCAGGTCCTTGGAATTGCATGAATATGATCCAACTCAGTCAAAACACTATCCTGGAACATCTTCGGCTGACATAGATCGGCCATGTTTTGGATCTTTTACTAATAAGGGTGTAGCACCCTGTTAGAGCCTATTGTTTTTCACGTATTAGTATTGCATGCATTTTACACTTTACATAATAGTACTCAAAAACAGTATTCCATCGAACCCAGGGATTCTCACTTTCAGCTGATTACTGACTTCAAACTTCTGCCTTGACAAAAGTAACCCACCAGGTCCTGAGGTGGGCACTTCAAGTTTGCGCTCTTGACTGAATTGAGATTGAATGATAATACTAGGAATAGGATCTACACGAAGCATACAAGGAGGTTTCCACATAAAATTGCAATAAATTACGGAATTTACATATGAAACGACAAGGACCTCACCGATAAACAGCCAAACTCCGAAAAGAACACGTCCGAACATGCACATGAAACTAGAACAAGTTCCTAAAAACATTACGCTTCCCAAATTTTCACGGATTGCATAATGCGCAGGAAAAAACAGACATATACAAGCAACCTTGATGAGCATACTAACCAAGCTGATTCTCGCATAAATTTATTGAAAGAATGTTGTATATGTGAACTTGCGACAGCAATAAACTCGACACAAAATGTAAGAATAGTTAAGTGCAGCACTCTACACACAAGCAAACACTGAGCTGATGCAAAACACATAAAATGTTGCCAGTCTTTACCTGCTTGAGCTGGAGGAGGGGGCTTGGTAGGAAGCTTGGCAACCGGTGCAGGATCCTTCTTGACCTCCTTTGTACGAGCAGCTTGAGCTGCGACTGCACGTTCGTACAAGGATGAGGGGTCATCGTTTTCGTCATCCACCAGCAAAGCGTAGCTGTTTTGGAACGCCATGGCCGATGCAGACGCGAAGAGGTGAACGGGACCAAATACGAGGTCAAGAGCGACTGATCGAGATCAAGCATGTAGAGCTAACCATCTTGAAGACCCTTCACTGCCTCCTCACTGATTATGGCTACCTGCAATAGGCGCGGCGGTACGTCTCTGCGGGAAGAAACGCAAGCTAGGGAAACGTGAGGGTCGAAAAAGATGAAGCCGATGTAGACGATGAAGAGATGAGAAGAGCGCTCTATTTGGGTACTAAACCCTCGAATTCCCGTCGGTGCCCTGATGTCCTCGTGAAAAAACGCGTTCACGCTATGGATAAGTCACATGTGTATGGAACTCGTACTACATATAAAGCCCTTTCGGGATCATAAAATTTTAGTCGAGATTGCCCTCCTCCCCTACTTCTTACACTTCTAGATCTTCACTCTTACACAACTTACACTTCTAGATCTTCGCTCTTACACAATAGAGAAAATATAAGTTACTTCATGTGTAATAATATACATAAAGAAGGGAGTAGTGAGAGGGAAATGTTGTCCACTCATGTTAGGATATTTTGACCCTTACGATAACATAATTGTGGATCTTAGGCCAATGTATTGCTTTCGAGCAAATTTAAACCACTTGTTTTTTAGTATTCCTTTTTGAGTGTCACCTTAGTCTAACTCCTTCTTTGTGGGATACGAGTAGACTCATGGGTGTCTGCCCCTTCTCCTAAACATTTGTTCTTTCAATCAAATTCAAATTGTAAGGGAGATTATGCTTCGATGAACTTTCTCTTTAAAAAAAAGAGGGAAATGTTTAGCTTCTAATGAGGTTAGGTTAAGAACAGATGACAACAACATAGAAGTTTCATCACCTTTTCCAATTCCATAAATCTCATTAGGCATTGGAAAATGAATTATAGACAAGCCCACTTCAAAGTAGGGCAACTTCCTTGTGATGGAAGCATATTTTAGGTGATAGAAGAAGAAGCAAATATTCAAAGCAATTCAAATGCGTCTTATGAATTTAACATCATACGTTCATCTCATAATCTTATTTTTTATGGTTAAGTATGAATTGGAGTAGAGGAGACTCAAATTTTCCAACTTTTTGATCTTTGAGTTGCATCATCATATAATCCCATCCTAATTTTTTCATACTCTCTACCTTTTTTTAATCCATACAGTGGTAAGATGTCTCTCTCTTTCTCCCTTCAATCGTGTAAAAGTGGACCTCTCTCTTGTATTTGTTTCTCAGTAGATGGTGATAAAATATTAGAAAGATCAAGTGGTTGATGAACCGTAGCTCTTTCTATAGAGAATTAGATACATATGGAATAATTAATCATTCGCTCCATGGGCTAGAGTGTATATTGAAGTCTTGCACAAGTGCATGTTGTAGAGAGGAGCAAAGGTGTAGACTTAACCATGAGATTTTATCCTTTATGCCTTCAATAAGAAAGAAATGTTGCAATTCGATGGTTGATAGGCCATATGTTGGCCTAAATTGGGAGGAAGAAGGTTAGAGACTTTTGTATAAGTTTTAAGTTTATTTTTGCAACAAAAGAAAATATGATATTTATCCTCTTATTGATTGAAACCAATGATTTTCTTGTGAATTGAATGCTCTAACAATGAAATTCATCAGTATTTTTTTAATGTTATATAAGTAATAATATAGATATGTTTTGTTTAAAGTGTAGTTTATGTGGAGTATTATTCAAAATCAAAACCCATTGCAATCCAAAGGGCTCTTTACAATGGGTTCTCTTAGTATACTCACCATTATCCTATCAAATATTAGGCTTTGTAAACCATTTCATATAATAATTTCTTTAATTTAAGATCTTTGGTCCCCTAAATCAATGAGGAAACATTATACATAACAAAATAATGTGGATAATGTTTGTTACATGTATATACACTCCATCCTATGAACAATCATGGAAATACTAGTTATATAGTGTCATCACATGCCCTTCCTTTTGAGAGTTGTCTTGGGAGATAAAGACAAAGTTAGACAACACACTCTAGTGTGATCACTCTCTTCTTGTAGCATTATCTTTTGATGTGTCTTTATATAAATTATTGCATGTCCTTTTCTCATAAGTGCATTAGGTCTTTCTACAGGATGGGCTCTATATTATTATAATAAAATAATGAAATTTCCAATGTCCAAGTATTCTCTTTAAGTCTACTCACTTGCATATTCTCGATAAAAGGGGTGTGTTATACTGTTTATATAATCATATACATGTGTGTGAAAACAAAAATGTAACTTTTCTAAAGGCGAACATGAAACTTGAAGCCAAATATTAAGAGTTAGTATCCACATAACCTATCATTTTAGTATATATAGTTTTGGTGATGAAGAAAAAAATATGTGTATGCAAACAAAGTTGCATGGCTTCAAGTTTTTAAGCACATGCACCTTCTTCCAAACCTTTACATGATAGCCCCAAAGCACTCCCTATGTTTGGCTTTCCTAAATGAAGCAGCGAGCTATGTTGTAAAAGTATAGATTTTCTTCCTGAAAAATTAAACTACAATGATTGAAGGTTCTAATTGATGGAACGATGTCAACAATTTCCACCATATATGTAAATTTCACCTACTATATGCATAATCATATTGGTGGTGTTCTTTATACATCTTCATCCCATGTCTTTCTTCTTGATAGGGACCTTAGAAGGTAAAGTTAGTATATTGTCTCTTGTGTAATCATTCTCTTCCATGAAGCATTATCTTTTCAACCATCTTTTTACTTTACTAAACAGTATTTATGTAAAACATCCCAAATCATTCTCAAATGCACTTTATATTCTTTCTAAGTCATGTGAGACAAATGAATGGAGATAGGATTTATATTCTCCTCATGATAAATAAAGATTTTACTATCAAATGTTTTCTTTTAATTCTACTCACATGAAATGTTGGATGGTTATCCTTATCTACAAGTTTGAGGTACTAATCCATCTTTATATTTTTATAAAATATATGAGGAATATCTGGAAGAGTTTTGGACATGATCCCATCTTTATAGGTTTAGGATTCTTTGGATCATCAAATTATAATTTCTCTCCTACCTCAAACTAAACATATTTTGTTTTAGAATCCACACGAGCTTCAACTTTATCTCAATTTTTTCATTGTGGTTTCTTTTACAGGTGTAAGATTATTCTTCATGTATCTAGGGATTTATTATTTTGTAATCATACTTCACATAGAGGCCTTGATTGAAGCTAGCACGTGAGCATAAACAAATTGTGTCACATGATAAAACTATCAACATTCTTTTGTGCAAACCCTAGTATAACTAGTTACTCTTCATAAGATATGCATGAAGAATATCATGTATGATTTGGACACTCTTCTTCTTCTCCATTCAAAAATGATCTTCCATCCATAATGCCGATATGAACTATTTATGGGTACATAAAAGAATTTTGTTAGCATATTGTATGTGTAACTCACCTCCCACCCATTATATCCCCTTTCTCCTAAAATAGATAGTTTAGAGTGCTCTGTGTGGACATGTTGCCGTCATGCACATTAACTCTACCCAAGTAGAATATATAAGCATTAATCCTCTCCAGGGTACTAGACAGTCCTAGATGACATAGTTCATCAACCCTTTTGGTCTCCTATATATATAGTATCCTATTTGGAGAATGATACGTGTTGTCACCTTCCTACAAATAAATAATACCTTCTATTAGACTATCCTCCCTTGAAATATAATTTCTAAAATTATTGCCATGTAATGTTGGATGGACTCTATAATCTAGAGGAAGCTTTAATCGGTATGCAACAACACTAAGATTTTTAACTATCTTCCAGCTTTAATCGGTATGCAACAACACTAAGATTTTGAACTATCTTTCAAGTTCTACAAAATCTTGTTAAAATCTTAGTGCACTTCCCTATGGATAATAAAGTTGACCTTGATGGCACTTGAAAAAAGAATCTATCTCCTTCATCAACGACTCTAGGAGATCTCTTCTTGTGCATATTATTGAGCCTTATCAACTGTTTGATGCATCTTGGCTTTCTTTGGGATTCATATGGTATCGAAGCAATGGGATTTATGACATACTTCATCTCTGAAGGAGACATCCATGTGATCTTGCAAGCTCTACTAATGGCAAATAATTATCCTATTCTATTTGCCTCTCAAACTCATATGCCTTCAACATGTCTTCTAATATTCGATTGATCTTGTCAGTGTGACCATTTATCTATGGATGGTCACCACTAATTTTTAATGACACTTTAAGCTTATAAAAGACAACCTTCCAAAAGTTTCATATGATTCAAACATCCCTATGTGAAACTATGGATGTTGATAACTCATGCGATCTGAAGATATGTTGGATAAATAGCTCCACTATGTATGGATCTTCTAAGGTCTCATGCGTAGGTATGAAATGAGCCATCTTGCTCAATCTATGTACCACTCCTAGGATAACATCCCACTTCCTTTGGGTCCACAAAAGACCTGTTATGAATTCCATGGATACACTATCCCAATTGTGCTCTAGAATTTGTAAAGGATGTACAAGACATGGTGTCTTAACCCTTTCTCCCCTTTTTACCTTACACATAAAGCATTATCAAACGTATCTGTGGACATCTCTAGCTAATCCATGCCACCCATGTGCTTCATTCATCGCTTCAAGCAATGACCTTTCTAGTTTTGTAAAACTCATTTGTTACATTATTCGAGATAATGCATTAGTTATTATGTTTTCTTTACCTTCTATAGAGGATTTCCATATGAAACTCGTGCATGAGCTTAAACCAAGGAGCTTGTCTTACTCAAACTAACTATTAAAATACTTGATTGTATGGTGATGAGGGTTTACTTTAAAGTCTGCACCATAAAGATAGTTTCTATAGACTTTAAGAGCATGCAACATTACATACAACTCCTGTTTTAAGAGCCTATCATCTTGATTCAAAACAGTCCCTATGGTTATGCCATTAGCATCTGTTTCCAACTCAAATGGTTTCTTTGCATCCACCGCTTTTGAGTATTGGAACCTCTATAATGGCTTGTTTTAGAGTGTCAAAACTATCTTGTCATTCTTGCTTCCATGCAATCGTACTTTGTCTTGAGCACATTTATCATATGAGCATGCACCACCACATCCAACTCCTATTTTAAGAGCCTAACATGGTGATTAAAAACAAGCCCTATGGTTATGCCATTAGCATCTGTTTCAAGCTCAAATACACTCAAATGGCTTGTTTTAGAGTACCAAAAGTATCTCATTGTTCTTGCATCCATGCAAATGTTACTATGTCTTGAAGCACATTTTTCACATGCATTGCTATCGACAAATATGAGATGAATTTTTTATAGAAACTAGAAAGTCCAAGAAATCACCGAAGTTGCCCCTAATCTTGAGAAGTTGGACAGTCTAAGATAATTGGCATCTTTGTGGGAATCCATCTTGATTCTAGGCCACATTTA
Source organism: Ceratopteris richardii (assembly GCA_020310875.1). Taxonomy (NCBI): domain Eukaryota; kingdom Viridiplantae; phylum Streptophyta; class Polypodiopsida; order Polypodiales; family Pteridaceae; genus Ceratopteris; species Ceratopteris richardii. The sequence goes on from CM035435.1 coordinate 82,705,104, forward strand.
TATGCCCTATAAATTATATATATAGAAGAAAGAGCTAGGTCTTAACGAGTTTTACAAACAATTTATTTCTTTTAATTTCTACAACACTAATCTTAAATGACTTTCCTCATGTATCGACTTATTGTATATTAACTACCGTCTGTAAAATCCACAACAAACTTTCCAATTAAAGCACACAAAATGTTATTCATCAACATCGTAAAAGTGGAAGGTGCACTAACAAGGCCAAATAGCATAACAAAGTACTCATAATGATCACACATTGTCCTAAAATTGTCTCTAACTCTAACTTTATGGTAGTAACTTTTAAGACCTATCTCACTAAATACTATTGCTCCACCTAGAGCATCAAATAGATCATCTATTATGGACATGGGGTATCTCTTATTGATGGTAATCTTATTGAGTGCACGATAATCTATGCAGATCTAGTAAGACCCCTCTTTACTCTCCACTAAGGGAAAGTTGCTACAAAGGGCTAATAGCTATTAATTATAAGTGGTGACTGAGCAGTCAAAATTTCTCCTAACACCAATTTGATCCTATCCTCAATGTTCATGCAAGGGGGTAAACTCAAATGTAAAAACAAGTTCTAAAATTTTTTTCTCACCTTCTTTCAAAGTGGTGGAGCATTATAATTAAATTTCTTTGATCGTGAGAGTCATCACAACACAAGATGAATGCAAAAAATATAAAAATATAAATATACTTATAATCAATTTTGAACAAATTAGTTACAGTCACCAATTGCATCTCTTGGAGATCTAACTCTTCACAAATTAGCAATCCCCTTTCCTCATGCTCAAACTAGCAAACATGCAATGCAAACTCAATTATCTGTCATTTTCTAGCATGCCAACGCTTACAAAGGACTACATCAAAACATATCTCATAATGCTTTCTTTGGATCAGATTGCTATGCAATGCATGCCTCTAGTCTTTCTGATGAGAATGAGCCTATTTTTTTTTATGAAGCACAAAATTTAGAAAATAGGATGGACATTATGCAATTAGAATATGATGCTATTATGAAGAATGATACTTGTTCTTTATGTGATTTTCCTCTAGGAAAAAAGGCCATCAACACTAAATGGGTATACAAGCTCAAACATAAACATGATGGAACAGTTGATAGGTATAAAGTTAGGCTTGTTGCCAAAGGTTATGCTCAAGAGAGAGGCATTGATTTTGATGAGACCTTTCCTCCCACATTATTCGTAGCATTTGTGCACTTACAACTCATCATGGTTGGAATTTACATCAGTTGGACATTAAAATTGCATTTCTAAATGGCAACTTACATGAAGAAGTGTATGTATTTCAGCCCTGCGCTTTTGTCCAGAAAGGGCATGAAAACAAAGTATGCAGTTTGAAAAAGGCGTTATATGGTTTGAAGCAAGCACCACATGCTTGTCATGAAAAGATACATGCCTACTTGATTGCACATGGTTTTGAGAATATGTCAAACATTGATCCAAAAGGATCATGACATTGATCCATAGGGATCGGTCCATGTGCGTGAGGGACAAGGGCTAGCTAGCCAAGGTCCCAAGCTCGATACCCTAAGGTACTAAGTAGCAATGTTCTGGAATAGTCTAGTGTGAACATGTGGCCATCATGCAACACTTATTCCCATTACTACTAAGTAGAAGGTACTTGGTAGGTAACATGTATGTCTCCTTTTGAGATGAACTATGGCATGAATCTCAATGCTCCCTATACCATAGGCATGCGAAAGAAATGTCCTAGTGCTTCAAAGTTCTTATCGAACCTCCAAGAAAATTTAGAAATAGCTAAAGCTAAGATGTAGTAAGCCATAGGGCTAAAGAGTTTGCTGATAGGAAGAGATCTCCTAGATCCTTTGAGGAGGGAGACAAATTCTTTCTTCAGGTACCAGCTAGATCTACTTCAGGGGTACAAATGGATGGGAAGAGAGTCACACACACATCAATCAATTAGATTATGTCAGAGTAGTCCAATTAAGATCATTGTGTACCTAAGGACAATCCTAGGGACTTATGGAGAAAGAGACTATACCTCAATCCCCCTCAAGTGCATATAGTGGGAATTTACGCTAAACTCAATGCAAATGAGTTTCTCAAAGAGTGTAAACAAGGCTAAGACTAATCCAAACAAGCTTCAACTGTTAGTAAGGGTGTCGCGATACTTGGAGCAGCAGCCAACAGTAAATTGAGTTTTTCTCTCAGCTCCGAACTCCAAATATAGCGAATAGCATATGCATTTCGAAGATTTCGAGAAGACGCATCCAATGTTGGTTTTCACTCAATTCTGACACTTCTGCTTCAAGTTATGAGCAAAATACTGAGTCGCGGGATGACCTTCCTACACTTCAGCACTTCCTACACGTCACACACACCTTAACCAGAGCAAACAAACACTTTCATGGATAGAAAACACTTCCTAACACTCTTTTCAAGCAACACACATGCATACAAGCTCACAAAGAAGATGATACAGAGAGAAGAAGACACAAATTCAAATTTCTGTGCTCTTGATTCTCACAATGGCAAAAAGTCTTTACAAAGAGTCACAAATTGACTTATATACATGTGCCCTAAAAATGGTCCTTTCACACAAGAGACTGGCACTTTATTCACTAAAAGGCTAATTTCCTACTAATTTACATGGGTAAGCTACCAATCTTCTGTGGGGATGCATCTAGAGGACTCCTCTAGTGCGTTTACATCGAAAAAAATATATTACAAAATGATTATGATACAAGAATGAGGTGTCCAAATCGAAAAAATTTTGGGGCCCGTCTTTTTCTCTGCCTTGTGCTCTTCTTTGCTCTGCAACACTCTCCCCCTCTTTGTCTCTGTCGTCCCTTGATAGGCTTTACTTCTTGTCTTCAGTTTGTTGTTCGCATGCATCTTTTGGTCAGTTCTGCCTGTTTGTTAAACAGGTGTTCCGTTTTGATGGCCTCTTCTTGATTCTTCTTTTACATCCTCTGGGCCTGATGCATTCGTGTTGCCTGTTCTTTTCTTTTGCTCGCCTGCAACCCATGGAGATTGACTACCTGATGCTCGTAGTCTAGCTCACCAGTAACCTCTTTAATTTCGGGTTGTTTTGTTAAGTCGGGCTGCCATGCACGCCACTAGTGGAAGGTATGAGGATGTGGTCCTTGAGCCTTCGATCTCGACCTTCCAAAGACCCAGATGTTAGAGGACCTTCTTGTGGTTTTGGGACCGCTGGATATCTTCTTGCACTTCTTCATGGATACTTTCCTGGCCCTGATTCCTCCTTCCACCTACGTGCTTTTTCTTGATATGTGCCCCTGCGGGGCTCTGTGCAGAGATGTATCTTCAGATATGATCTTTTTAATGAAGCTTCTTTCTTTGTCTTCTTCTTTTCTTCTTTTTGCTTGACTCTCCCTCAACACTGCCCCCCTCCTGAACTCTATTGCCCCGACAGGCTTTGGAAGTCGACGGGAGTATGTTCTGTACACTTTTTGCTCTATTTCATTAAGCAGATTACCTTCACGTATCATAAGTTGCTTCCACTATTCTGCTTTCACACCATCATGTGGCAGTTGTCTATGGTCAGCGAAGAAGCTTAGTTCATATGCCACTAATCTGGCATTCAAGTTGGATGACATCTTTAAAAAGATTTCTGAATCAATTTCAAAAAACCCTGTGAAAAAGGCTTCTTCGCATGTTTGCATATATGTACTTGGTAAAAACATCAGCCTAGAATAATATGCCATTATTGTGGGTCGACTAGGCATAACAGACAAGTAAAAAGCAAGAATATATGTTCCCTGATTAATGCCAATGAAATTCAAAAATGTATATGCCGCATGCTTGAACACCTTCAAAACTCTAAGTATCATGGTTAGGATTTTATTTGTCATCTTGATTGTTAAATCGGGGACTGTGGCGTAACAGTGTAGCCAAAATTCGATTGTTTTTACCATGTAATCTTCCGTTGGTAGATAATTATGGGGTGGGCTTGGAAGTAGCGGATAATTCAGCCACTGTTTATTGATAGCACCATTCTTTTGCATGTCCAAACATTCTCTGGCGTCTCGACGACGTGGTGTTGGGCAAAATGAAGGGTTCGCCATCTGCTCTTTTATTGGAGAATTATAAATCGGGGGAGATAGAGGACCTACCTCTACCTCGTCAGTAGGATTCTCTCGTGTTGGCTCTACTGGTGTCGCGATTGATACTTGCTCTTCTGCTTTAGTTGCTAATTGTGCAAGGCGTGCAGTCTTCTCTTCAACTTCTTGCATAGCTGCTCGGAGTGCTTCTTTGGTAGCAATTAACTCATTGCCAATCTCTGCTACCTGATCCATGTTTTCACTATAACAAACTACGAGTTTTCCATTGGCCGTATTCAGCCGCTTTTTTAGCTCAGCGGTTTCTTGAACGTACTTATGTTGCCATTCCTCTCTTAAGGTCTGCTCTTGCTTCAACAATTCTGCATACTTCTCAATCTGATCTCTTAATTCTTTCTGGTCAGTAGCTGTAGTCTCTTGTTTTTCGATAGGCTGGTCATACAGTAATGCCTTCATCAATTCTTTATTACGGCTGCATAAGCTATCGTTTTCCTCCATATACACCTTAAGTTGTGTTTCGAGCAGATTGCTTCTAGTTTTCATTATCTCCTTGTCTGCTTCACTAGCTTCGTGTTGTCTTTGTAATTCCGCAAGTTGTGTCTAGAGCTGATGATGCTGTTTCATCAGTATATTACATTGCTCTTGAGCTGCGGTTATCTCCGTATCCTTGGCTGAAATTTCTTTTTGGGCCTGGATGAGCTGTGCGGATAATTGCTCACTCATGATTTGAAACTGATTCTTTTCTCGCATGGCCTTGTCGTAATCCGCATCTATGTCCATCATTTATTGTTGTGTGTCCATGGCCGTTTGCAACAGGTTTCAATTGAGTTACATCCACATTTAACCATGTGGTAGGAATACTAGGTTCTTTGCCTGTTGTAACATCTTTCCCTTGTGCAACGTGTAACGTAGTATCATGGGGCTGCCTAATATGAAGTTGGATCCTTGGCTCAGCCTCCTTGTGTTCAATCTTACCTTGAGGTGTATCATTAGGCACTTCAATCACGGTTGGCTCCTTATTTTGGTGTAGGCCTGAGTCCTGGTCCACTGGAGTTTGTATTTCTTCTTTGATAGGTGGCACTACATCTCTATTAGTTATTGGTACTTCCTTGATGCTTATCTTTGAATGATCATTTAACTGAATCAAGTGTTCTTGTTCAACTTGTACTTCCTGGTGCTGTGCTTTTTGTTGTTGATTGTCAGGTGTGACTTCCACTTGATTTATTCCTGTCCATTCTTCGTGGTTCAATTCAGTTCATATATCAGTGTGTAAGGTGTCCTTCTCTGGGCTGGATTCTTCATCAGAGCTCGAATCTTCTAACCCTAATTCTTTGTATCTGGCCAATTGTTCTGGAGTATGTTATTTATCTTTGTGTTTCTTTTCCTGGCTTGCCTGTCTGTAATAGTGACCTTGAATGTTAAAATTTACTTGCCCCCGCATATATTGGTGCGTTTCTTCTAAGGCTGCGGAGAGGTCTCTCTTGGTGATTGGCTGCTGCGTCATAGAAATCTTTGGCAACGTATGGGTCCTCTTTGATTGTGGTGTCTCTTGAGCTTCTTCCTCTCTTAGGCGCTTAGTCCCCCTCATGGGTTTCTTTGAACTGGTTCCTACTTCTTCAATAGATGTGGCTGTTTTCTTTTTCTTTGGAACGGTCGCTGAATTGGCATATTTCGCTAACTCTATTGATGTCGGCATCAAGCGTAAGCAATTCCTCATGTCAAGTGCCTCACAAATGAGGAGGGTCAAGGCCGAACTACCATTCAGAAACTTTTTCTATCCCCACTTTTTCTTTGCTTCAAATAGGCCGTCTTGAATGTATGGAGTCATATTTACTTTATTTCCCACCTGTCTCATAGCGTGTGAGAGTAGTTGCACAATAATCTTTTGAGGTGTTGTGTATCTATGTATACTCGGAAAGAAAATGCTGGTGCACTAAACGAACAAAGTCTTCAATATCCGTTCTGTTGATTTCCAAAAATGTTTTCTTTTTCGGATCATGACATTCATCTTTGACATTCGTGAGTCCCTCTTGATTCCGTCCAAAAGCTCTGTTAATTAGCTCATGAGTGAATTGAATTGTTTTCCAGGTACCAACTTTGTCAAGTACCCTTGCTTCCGGGACTGATGCCTTATTCGACACAGACTGAAGTGTGTTCATCACTTGCGTACATCTCTGGAAATCTGGCATATAGATAGGCAATCTTAAGAATGCATCAATTCCTGCTTGTGTCTAGACATCCGTCATGCGCGGTAATCCTTGTATGATAGTCTTGAAATCTTGTGACATGATAGGGAAGTAGTGATCCCTATCCATAATCTTGATTGTTGCCATGAAAATGAGTTCGGACACTGGTTGGTCATCCAGAAACCAATGACCTCTTGCTTTAGTTATTGACTCCAAGGGAAGAAGCTAGATCTCTTCTTCTTGTGTAGCCTCGGAATTAGAAGATGCCATCTGTACTCAATATATACCAGAAATCAGTGGCAAGTTGGTATCAAGAATCATTCTTCACTTATCCTCATTGAATTTGTAATGCTCCGCGTGAATTGTGTCGTCCCTTCCCCGTGGGTGTGAGAAAGGTAATACCTGGGATTTTTCATACTTTTATATAATTTTATGTTTTTGTCTGAAAGAAAAATAGAAAAGTTAGTTCATAGCCGAAGCGGTTATTAATTTTTGAGTGATTTTCTTAGATTATGTACAAGTGCTCTCCAATTTCCCGAGAGGGAAACATGCTTCACTATCCTGAAACAGAAGAAAAATGTACCGAATGCTTGGCCTTGTAATGTGGCCCTATCATGCATACTTTGGGTTCTGGTAACTCCAAATGTGTGCAACTCGAATTATTTGGTAGAAGTATACAACTTGTCTTGTCCAAATTTGCTTTATTCTGTTGGGACAGATGGTGTTCCCAACATTCCTGGTGAATGCGGTGCTTCTCATATGGTGCTTCTGCTTTGTCTTCTTTTTGAATCTTGGAATGACGTGTGAATCGTATGTAGACTCCTGCTCTATCCTGTAGCAGTTTATCTTCTGTCGTTTTACCTTTAGATCATACTGATCCTCCTTGTGCCTTGATTAGTCCGTTTTGATGATTGTCATTTGAGTACATGATTTGGGAATCCATATTTGTGTTCGGGCCGGTTGAGCAGCTACCACCTTCTTCAGAATCCATACTCGAGCAATTTTGTGTGGAATTAGGTGTCCAAAATGATATGTATTTTTATTATGTCGTTCCTTCTGATGTCGTGAGTAGTTCTGTTGTTGAAGATACGCGTTCACTTGATCTTTTCGGATCCAAGCCTGTCTAGTGTAAGGAACGGGGTATATCCTTATGTGTGCAGATTCGTAAGAGTCTTGCTGACTTGTTTCTCTGGTGCTCGGTTCCTCACTGAGGCTGTTTTTGGATAGGACACTAATCATGTGATTGATTGGATTAGAGAATTGTGTGCAATCAGGATTCGTTATGTCCGCACATGAAGTATTCGACGAAGGGGTTTCCATAGTGTGAGTGAACATACATTCGTCATTGTGCTCATTTAAGTGAGTTCTCGGTTCTACACTTTTGTCTTTGATTGGTTGTTCGTCTAGCATGTTGAATACTTCACGATGTCCTATCTTGGCCAAGATGTATCCTAAGGCCAATTGAACAATCACTTCGCATTCGTATATCCAATCTTGGCCTAACACAAGCTCTTCTAATAAATCCTGGTCATGACATACTAAGAATTTTTGTTCCATTGTGTTGTTTCTGAGATGTAGAGGTAAGGTAATCTCTCCTATACATTTGGTAATTTTTCCTCCTATTCCCATTAGTTGTGCCTTAGATGGACATAATTCTTCCTTGAGTTTCTGAGTCAATGAAAATTTGATACAGCTTATAGCAGCTCCTGTATCAATGAGAGCATCCACTAAGTGGTACTCTTTTGTTCCCGCACCCAAATTCAAATAAGGTTGCGTCATTTGCTGACCTAGGTTTTCAATGGCTCTAAAATTAGCCATTGGGACGAGTTCCTCTCCTAGTCGATATCTCTCATCTCTCTGTCATCTATTCTTTTTGTTTTTTGATTTGTTCTAGTGCTTCTTGCTTAGGTTCTTCTCGTATTCTTTCGTCCTCTATGCGCCTATTTTTACCCATTATTAATCGTGACATTATCTCTTCAGTCAATGGCTCTAGATATTTTTTCACTCGACATCCACTAATATAGTTTGGTAATACGTCTCCATCTAGGGTTGCTAAACTGATGGCTCTGCTGGTGGATATGTGATTGATGATTAACGGGCCGTATCCTCTTTTCTGCAGTTTCTTTGCGTGTTGTTTCAAAGTATAAACCAAAACTAAATCTCCTTCCTTCAAGTTTTTATCTTTGATATGAGCATCAAAATAGGCTTTCTGTCGCCTTTTTGCAGCATAAATCCCTGCTACCGCTTGTAACCTAGTTTCATGTAACTTTTCTATTTGATCCAATTGAGCTGATAGTTCATGTCCAGTCCACTCATAATTTGTTGCTACTCGGAGAGTGGGTATTAAGAAATCAATTGGCAAAATAGCATTCTGTCCGTACACTAAGTTAAAAGGAGTAGTTCCTATAGCTGTTTTGTAGGCTGCTCGGAATGCCCATAAAGCATGATGTAATTATTTATCCCAATCTGATCTACCATTGTTCACAATTTTTGTAAGAATTGTACACAAGATTTTATTTGAACTGGCCTGTCCATTGGCTTGTGGGTGACATGGGGCTGATTTCTTATGAATTACCAAGAATTCATTCAGTAGGGCTTCTATAACTTCATTCACAAAGTGCATGCCTCTATCACTCACAATTTCTATCGGCAGTCCAAATCTAGTGAAAACGTTCTCAAAGAGAAACTTGGCTGTAGTTCTTACATCATTTTTCTTGGTTGCTTTGGCTTCAACCCATTTGGTCAAATATTATGTGGCTACAATTATGTAATCAGCATGGGATCCTTTAGCTAGTGGGCTAATAGGTCCTATGAAGTCTATTCCCCATTTAGTAAAGGCTCTGGCACTCATCATGGGTTTCAGCGGCATTTCATCTCTTCTAATTGGATATTTTGTTCATTGACATGTATCACATCGTTGCACATATGTGGCTGCATCTTGATGTAGAGTTGGCCACCACATTCCTGCAACGAGAATCATTTTGCAGTTTTATCTGCAGAGAAATGTCCTCCTGTAGCTCCTGTATGTGCCATTTCTAAAACAGCAAGATACTCGTCTTCATGAATGCACATTTGTAAATGATTATCTCTTCCTCGCTTAAAGAGTTGTTTTCCTATGAGAGCATAGTCCTTGCTTTGTTCTACAAGTGCACGTTCCCTTGCTAGCGTGGCTCCTTCTGGGTATTCTTGGGTCTTCAAGAACTTTACCAGAGGCATGCTCCATCTTGGTGCTACAGTGGAGTAGCATAAATTAGAGTTCTCTTCTGGATTCCGTTCTTGACAAGTTGGGCAGGCTGATACATAATTATGTGTATCCCTTTGCATGGTTGGCCAATATATGCCTAATCTCTTCAATGTTTGCCATGTTCCGTTTGCATTTAAATGAGTTTTCCATTGATTTACATGTGCTTTTTGAAGCCACATTTCTTGTTCCTCCTCTTCCACGCATCTCATGAGTAATCCACTTGAGTCTTGGTGATATAGGCTTCCAACAATGATATGAAGGTTTTTATTATTCCATAAATCTTGATTTCGGTTTGGAGAGATCCCATGTTTAGGTCCATATGTGAGTATTGGGATCAACGTTTCTGCCCATTGGGGACATACTTCGAGATTAAAAAGGTATGTGTCAGGCAGATCATCAGGTACTCCTATGGGTGGTTCTCCATGTGTCATTCTTGATAGGTGATCTGCTCTAATGTGGGTATTCCCTTTCTTGAGTACTAGTTCAAAATCAAATTCCATCAACAATAGAAACCATCATACTATTCGTCCCGTATTACAAGGCTTATTGACTAAGTACAGTAGGGCTTGATGATCAATGAAGAATTTGAATTTGTTTGCCAATAAGTAGTGTCAAAACTTCTTCATTGCGTACACCATTCCTAGACCTTCTCTTTCAATCGTGGTATAATTGCGTTCTGCTTGATTCAATTGTCTACTGGCATAGGCTATAGGGTGATCTAACTTTCCTATATCTGCGGGTTGAGCTAGGATGCAACCAATGGCAAAATTGGAAGCATCTACGTGAATGTGAAATGGTTTGTTCCAATTAGGTACTCAAAGGATTGGGGCTGAACTTAATCGACTCTTTAATTCGTTAAAGGCCTTTTCACATTCTTTTGTCCAATTAAACTGAGACAATAATGCATAAAGAGGTCTAGCAATTATGACATACATATGTATAAATCTTCGGTAGTATCCGCAATGTCCCATAAATGCTTGTACTTCTTTAGCAGTCTTTGGTCTCAGTAAATCCATAATTACTTTGATTTTGTCTTCATCCGTTGAGATTCCATTCTTAGAGACAATATGTCCTAATGTCTTTCCTTGTTGAACCATGAAGACACACTTTTCCGAATTAAGGCATACTCTATATTGTCGACATTTGGCAAAGATCTTTCCTAGTTCCGGGATATGTTCTGATCGTATAGCTGAATAAGTGCATAAATCATCCACATATACCTCCATGCTCTTTCTCAGGAACTCCTTGAATACATGGCACATCAATCTTTGGAAAGTGGTTGGGCCATTGGTTAGGCCAAAAGGCATAACCTTAAAGGCGTATACTCCCCATTCAGTTGCAGAGGCTATTTTATGTTGGTCCTCAGGAGCGATGGCTACCTAATTATACCCTGAAAAGTCGTCCAAAAACTATAAACTTCCTTCCCTATCACTCTTTCCAAAAGATGCATACCCTTAGCTTACCATTCTTTTTCAAATTAATGCATACCCTTAGCTTACCATTCTTTTTCGGTAGCATTTACCTTTTTCAAATTAATGCATACCCTTAGCTTACCATTCTTTTTCGGTATGACCACCAAAGGTGACACCCATTTCGTGTGTTCAATTTCATAAATGAACCCAGCATCTAACAGCTTATCTATTTCTTCTTTGATCTTCGCTGAGTAAACATCGTTATATGTGTAAGGTCTTTGTTTGGAAGGTTTAGCTTCAGATATCATAGGGATTCTATGGGCACATATAGAAGGATCTACTCCTTTCAAATCCTTATATGTCCAAGCAAAGACATCCCTATATTCTCGAATGAGCCGTATCAACTCTTGCTCTTCTTCGTGTGAGACATCTTGACCTATAAAAGTACATCGTTCTTCTCCTTCCTCTAACGTTACTACTATTTTCTTGGTCTGCTCTTTGTTGTCATATGTTATTCCTGGCTATGCTTCTCGTTTTGGCATTTGAATAGCAATTTTTCTCTCTTCTACTTCATATTTTTTGAAGTGCGCAGGCACTTCAAATTGGTCTTGAAGCTTGTTGTCTTCATCATTTTTTGCTTTATCTAATCCAAGCCCTTCTTCCTTTGTCCTTTCTTGATTTATTTCATTAAGTATGACACTTACTCCTTGAGTTTCATTTTTCGTTTCCATATGTTCATGTTCCATTTCAATGCTCTCGTAATTCTCCTTCCATTCTTTTTCAATTACTTCCCCTTCTTCAGCCTCTTGAAGAACTACCACCTATAGTCTAACGTCATAGCCTTCCTCGTCAATGCATTCATTCATGGTTATCACTTCTTCGTTTACACACACATCGAGAGTGGCTAAAATCTCCATCCAACCATGAGGTTCGAATTCTTCATCTAGGAATATTTGAGGCATATAGGCTGGATCTTGTACAGATCTAGCGATTCCTTGCCTTTGCTGCCATCCTTTCCTTCTATCCTCCTCCTTTTTCGCACTTTGGCATATCCATAGATGAGTGTCTTTGTTTATCCATGATTGATCACTTGAACCTATACTGTGAATCGACTGCTCATCTTCCTCTTTATGAATCTGATTCCATTGCAAGGGGGGAACATCTTGATATGTGTAAGTGTGGAGATTTATTCTTGTGGTGGTTCCTTAGTGTTGTAAGTATACCGCGTCTTTTCCCCAATCTTGCACTACCTTTAGCTGTCTCATGAAGGGTCTTCCAAGTATCATTTCATAATTACTAGCCCTTTCAAATTGACATATCGCTAAGGTGTGCTCGAATTCAACTCCGCAAGTGGTAAAAATTACCCGTTCCAATAATCCCAAGGGTCGTTCTGTGTGTCCGTCTGCCATTTGTATCTTCATGCGGGTTGGTCTTAGAGCTGGTTTTCCCCATTTCTCCCAGATTTCTTTAGTTGTGATTCCTACTCTAGCTCTAGAATCTAAGATAGCTTTAGTGGTGTAACCCCTATAGGTAATTGGACGTGTTCCCTTCATCTGCCTCACTAAAATCTCCAACCTTATCGACTGGGATTTTTACTGTGTTTACTTCATCAGGCATCTCTTTCTCTTCCGCCTTGATCTCCAATTGACTGGTTAATTTCTCCTTCAGATGTGGTTTGACCTTCAAAAGTTCTTCCAATGTCAGAGTGCAAGGGATTTTTACCTTCCTAAGGTGTTGTATGATGTCCGATGTGTGGACTGATGGGTTCTGCTCTTTTTTTCTTATTGAGGGAATGCAGTAAATTCCGAATTATGTTCGTATTCTCCTATGTAATTGGGCAAGACCTTTTCACTATCATTTTCCTTTTCACTTTGATCAAAGGGTTATAATCCTTCTGAATTCAACTCAGATATTGAATGTTCTAATTCACCTTCTTCTTCTAACTCTTCGAAGGGTGGTTCTATTCCTTCCACGTTCTTCCATCTGTCTTCTTGGACCTTTGCCCACAAGTCTTTAGGCCATTCTCCATCTACTTCGGGAACAATGGATCCTTCCCTTTTATCCTCATAGTGATTTCCATTATGTGTCTCACCTTCTTTGGTTTTCTCAGGGTCATTAAGGATGATACACTCTTGGAATTCTTCTTCGGGAATGCGTGGATTGGGTAATCGAGGAATAGGTTTTTCTAGGGTCTGTTGAGCTACTTCAATTAACTTTTTGCATATCTCCAACCTTCCTTCTCTTAAGTCACCTCTAGGATATTCTTTTTCATGTTGTTCAATGGTCGGTCCTGCTCTGATTCGTGCCTGATATGCCTGAATCCACATGGCTAACTCTTCTGGCATGGGATCTGCTAAAACTGATCCTAACTCTTCTTTTTTATACTTTCCTTTTTTATTTTCTTCTTTAAGTTTCTATTTTTCTTTTTGATCTTGTTCGTTTTTTTCCTTCTCCATCTGTTGTTGTAGTTTCTTTTCCTTTATCCTATCTCTACGATTCTTCCATCTCTGGGTTCGTTTACTTACGATACTTTTTCAGGCTCTTTCGAGTCTTCAACTCTTTGAGGTGTGGGTGGGTTCACCTCTCTGTCACTTTGGTCATTCTTCCCAATTTCTTCTGGTGTCTCTCTAGCTTTAGCTCTTGTTATTGCTTTCAATGGCACGGTGTACTCCTTATCACTCCCTGACGACTCTATCACTTCTATCACATTAATCTGCACGTTCGAGTTGGTTAGGATTTTTGGGGCAGTCTCTGAAAGGTGTTCTTTACCACAATCACTACAGTATCCTTCCCAAACTCGTTGTGGTGGTGGTGGGTTTGGTAGTGTACATTCTCTGATATAATGATCACCTCCGCATCTATAACATGGTCCTCTGGGTACAGGCGTTCTGTTCATAGGTCGGGGGGGTATGGGTGCTCTGGGAGCTGTGTACATCAATGACACATAATCTTGCTCATATCCGTAAGAATTATCTAGTGCTTCCATGCCATATGCGTAAGGTTCGTATGTTTGTCCATATTCTATCATGGAGCTCTCATATGCGGAATAATCTCCTTGATTATGGTCATAGGATGAATCATATGGTTTGCTACTAGTCAAAGGCGTGGCTGGAACTATTGCTCTCTCAAGGTTCTCTTCCTGTCTAGCTACTTTCACTGAGACTACATTTTGAGGATGGGGCGGTTGTTGTCCTAACACTGGTTGTGGTTGAGTGTAACTTTGATAAGCATAGGGTCGTGGTGCTAGTGCCTGCTGTTGATATGTAGTTGATTGCCGATTATAAGGACAATTTTATGTACTCTGGTTTGTGTACTTTTGTTCTATGCTGCAGTATTGTAGAGGGCCCGAAATAGGTGGTCTATTGTAAGCATAAGCAGGTGGTGCAACTACACCCCTAGTGCACAAATGAGAGGGATGATCACCTCCACAATGTATACATCTTCTAAGCATGGGCACTCTCATTGGGTTGTTGGGGTAGTTCCTCTGTCCTTGAACGTTCAACTTCTTTGCTACTAAGTCGGCTATTTCCTCTACATTGTTCTTAGGGTTTGATGCGCTGCTAACTGAATCTTCACTTTTTACGCCACCTTGAGGTATTTTCAGATCTTCTGCTAGGTTGTCCTCTAGATCAATACATTCTTTCATACAGTCTTGCAAAGTTTGAACTGTTTTCACATATACCAGAGATCTTAATGATCCATTCACTAACCCTTCCAAAAACAATGACACCATTTTGTTTTGGGTGGGTCTCTCTTCCACTGGGCATCTATCCACATACTGCTTGAATCTTCTTGCTGCCAATCTCATTGATTCTGTAGGAGATTGCATAAAACTATGGATCAATGAGGAAGAGTTATTTTTAATCCCAGATTTAGTGAATCCCTCAATCATTTCTTGATAGACTTGTTCCATGTTTTGAAAATTATTAGGATCTAATGGCTAGAACCAAGCTAAAGCTGTGTCTGTCAAAGTTAGACCAAAAGATTCATATTGGATCAAGAACTCTTCCACTTGTTCGGCTCTGGTTACTTGCTTGAATTCCGCTATATGATTGTAAGGTTCACTAGAGCCATCATAATGATTTCTCATGCATTTGGCGACTTGGATGGGTCTTAATCTTCTTCCTGCCTCAGGTGGTCTAGGCATCACAGGGAAAACTGGTCTTCCTATCGGTATACCAGGTCCTCTTACCACAGGTGGTCTATCTGGGACGGGGATTCTATTCCTTGGGTCAACAGGTGGCTAAGGCCGATGGTTAGGGTTATTTGCAGGCATAGCAAATTGCACATGGGGTCTAACCAGGATTTGTGTTTGTTATGTTTGTCGAGACTGTTGATATGAATTATCCTGAAACATTCCTTGAGGGTTCTGAGAAGTAGTCACTTGATCCCTAGGAGGGAATACCGGAATGTTCTGATATTTCAATCCTACTCTTTCTGACTCTGTTAGAGGCCAGTACCTCCTATGGTTTTTGTCCAAATATGCGATGATGGTGGGGATTTCAGGATCTTGTAACTCATAGACAGTAAGTGGGTTAGGGGCTACTTCCCATAACGAAGAGTGGGCTCTAAAGAGATGCTCCATTCCATTGATCAAATACACATCCTTTAAGGAGTCATCTTGGGGAACTAGGTCTCCTCTCGAAACCCTAACAACAATAGATCTCCCTCTACGAGTGGTCACTTGTTCTTCATGTCCCTCTGCATTAAGGTTATGAGCATTATCTTCTTCCCCTTGTTCGTTGATACTTTCAGGATGTTCCGTAACAACATACTGGATGTCTCTCTTTTCCATATAAAATCCTCCTGCATACTTAACTGCTGGCCTAGGCACTATGTACATCTGAAGCTTTCTTTAGTCTGGCCACTGATCGGTTTAGACCATCTAGGTAGATAGGTATCTCATTTTGGTTGGTGTTCACATATTCCAAAGATGTCCGATATTCTCCCTCAATAATTGACATCATGCCAATTATTGGTACGGTATTTTGCATGTCCTCTGAAGCCATGGGAATTTCTTCCTCTGACTCACTAGAGGTGTCAAAATAATGTGAGCGGTTACTGGGTTCGGCTACACTTACCACTGAAGAGATTACACTTCTTCGGCTTCCTAGGGTTCTTCCAGATCTTAAGTTCCTTCACTTAAAAGCTCTGATCAACTTTATCCAACCTCCAGCTCCTAGAGCTCTGTACTGAGGGTTTGAATTCTAGGGAAAATTTGGTTGGAATAAGATTGACAGAGAATCCTTAATTCACGATACTTGACCCCAAAAAAAAAAGTCCACGATACACGATATCTGCAAAAACTCGATACACGATACTTCAGGAAACACGATATATGATACTTAGTGGACACGATACTCGATACTTCATGAACTCGATACATGATACTTGACCTTACTGTGTCACGATACTTGACCTTGCTGTGTCACGATACTTCAGGAAACATGATATACGATACTTAGTGGACACGATACACGATACTTCAGGAAACATGATATACGATACTTAGTGGACACGATACTCGATACTTCATGAACTTGATACACGATACTCGATACTTCATGAACTCGATACTTGCTAGGTATTGGGATGGTTGCCCCCACTATACACGATAGTCCACAAGTATCGGGAAAACCGCCTCTACCATACTCGATATCAGATAAGTATCGCGTTTGGAACTCACGATACACTATAGCCGATAGTCTGCAAGTGAATTCCCCACGATAGTCGATACTAGACCGAGATCGTTTTCTGTGAACACGATACTCGATACTTCGCAAGTATCGCGAGAATTTTCCAGCAATACTCGATATCTCGCAAGTATCGCAGAAGGATTATGACGATACTCGATATGTCACAGGTATCGTGATTGAAGATTCACGATAGACGATACTTGACAGGTATCGCTGTCAGGTCACGATATACGATATACGATATCTGATAAGTATCACGAGTGTTTTCTCAGCGATACACGATACTCAATGCCTTGCAAGTGTCGCGATACTCGACCACAGGAGTTCACGATACCTAGGTATCACGATACTCGACCATGGGAGAACACGATACTTGACATTTTTTCACTTTTAGGCAAATGTTTTTGGATTTTGAGTACATACAAAGTTTCTTAAGCTTATCTACACTCTCCCCTCAGTCTGTATCACAGAAATAAACTCTCTTTTTGGCCCTATCTTCTTTTCACAATACTTGCCGTAGGTTCTTCTACCGAAATGCTTATTTTAGTTGATAATGATGATTAGAAGATTAAAGTGCTCACGTTGGGAACTCTCTTTCAACTTCTCAACCACTCCTACTCGCCTGCGTAGCTCAAACACCCAGCTCTCCAAACACGATACTCCACTGCTTGCTTCCACGATACTTGCTTTGGAAACAAGTGATTTGAAAAAGGCAAAGTTTTTGGCTTTTATACTCTTTTGAAAAGTTCTCCTAACTACAAAGACTCAACAAGACTAAGATTGAAGGCTACTCTAACTTCCTAACTACTCCCTTCTTCCTCCTACTCTACTCACTCTACTCACTTCCCTAGACTATCAACTTACTACACACACTCCAAGAGTGAGAAGTAATAAGTGCAGATGAATGTGACTTACCAAAGAAGAGAAATTCACAACTCCTCTACTCGATTCAATGCTAAAAGCTACTTACCATCACACAAATGCCTCGGTTTGATTCGACACTCCCCGGCAATAGCGCCAAAAACATGTGTACCTAAGGATAATCCTAGGGACTTGTGGAGAAAGAGACTATACCTCAATCCCCCTCAAGTGCATATAGTGGGGATTTACGCTTTATTTGTCAATCCAAGGAGTATAAAAAACTAGCCGAGTGTATGAAGACATGCATTCAAATGATGATCAATGCAAATGAGTTTCCCAAAGAGTGTAAACAAGGCTAAGACTAATCCAAACAAGCTTCAACTATCAGTAAGGGTGTCGCGATACTTGGAGCAGCAGCCAATAGTAAATTGAGCTTTTCTCTCAGCTCCGAACTCCGAATATAGCAAATAGCATACGCCTTTTGAATCTTTCCAGAAGATGCATCCAATGGTGGTATTTTCACTCAATTCTGACACTTTTGCTTCAAGTTATGAGCAAAATACTGAGTCACGGGAATGACCTTCCTACACTTCACACACACCTTAACCAGAGCAAACAAACACTTTCATGGATAGACAACACTTCCTAACACTCTCTTCAAGCAACACACATGCATACAAGCTCACAAAGAAGATGATACAGAGAGAAGAAGACACAAATTCGAATTTCTGTGCTCTTGATTCTCACAATGGCAAAAAGTCTTTACAAAGAGTCACAAATTGACTTATTTACATGTGCCCTAAAAATGGTCCTTTCACACAAGAGATCGACACTTTATTCACTAAAAGGCTAATTTCCTACTAATTTACATGGGTAAGCTACTAATCTTCTGTGGGGATGCATCTAGAGGACTCCTCTAGTGCGTTTAGATAAAAAATATATTACAAAATGATTATGATACAAGAATGAGGTGTCCAAATCGGAAAAATTTTGGGGCCCGTCTTTTTCTCTTCCTTGTGCTCTTCTTTGCTCTGCAACAATCACCTTATATGTTAAGTGTGCACATGATGTACTTCTAATCATTGTTGTATGTCGATGAGATGTTGTTCACTCATCCTAATGAGAAGCATATTGTTGAATTTAAGATTGATTTTCATGCCTCTTTTGAGAAATAGATTTGAGGCATTTGCATCATTGTTTGGGCATTCAATTTATGCAAGTTGATGGGGAATATCTTTGTGTCAAAAAATATATATTGAAAGTATTGCAGTATTTTGGCCTTGATGATTGCAAATCTATTACCACTCCTATGGAAACTAGTTTATAGTTGAGTCTTCATGATGCTTGAGATGCATTTGATGTTGTTCTATATCAGTAGGCTCTTGGATGCTTGATTTACTCATGCATAACTGGACATGATATTCAGTTTGTTGTCTCTCATATGAGTAGGTTTATGCATTGCCTGGGTGTCAGTCATTGAGAGGGAATTAAGCGCATCTTTTGCTACTTGAGTGGTACCTGACTAATTAGATTGTTTTGTCCCTAGGAGAGATCATTACCGCCAGAGTGACATGCATTTTCTAGATCATACTAGGTTGGTTGCTATGACACTCATGTATCCACTAGTGGTTTTTGCTTCATGCTTGGTAGCTAATGCATATCTTGGTTGAGCAAGAAGCAACCCACTATGGCCACTTCTAGTTGTGAGGCTTATTATAGGGTAGCTTTCATAGTGATTGTTGATTGTGTGTGGGTCAAATGCCTTTTGGTTGACTGGTCTGTCTTCTTCCACGACCATCTTCACATGATAGTCAGAGTGCATTAGCACTTGTGAGGAACTCTTTGTTCCATGCTTGCACAAAGCACATTGAGGTGCACTATGATTATGTCAAGGAGAGGTTCATTTCAGGAGAGATCAATTTGGTTTATGTGCACATAGGATAATGTTGCAAACCTTTTCATAAAGGCTTTGCCTAGGGAGAACTTTGAAGATTTTTGCAAAGCTTTGGGCTTACTTTCTTTTTTGGATTGATCTATTTCCACATACCTTGGCACTTCCTTATGCATGCGTGCTGACTCCTTGTTCACTACATCACTCCCGAGGGATTGGTTGATATATTTCGATAGCATTGTGTGTGAACACACTTAGGATTGATGGAAACTTTTTTCCCTGTGCATGAGTTTTTTTTTCGTATTGTATATATGCCTATAACCCTAATGAGTGATGTATCTTTGTACATTCCCTTGGTAATACATTCTGTATTGTGCTCCAAGCTTCTTCTTCTTCCTTGTGTTGTTCGTGTGCTTTTGTAGACCTTGAACTGCACATGCCAAATGACCAATGTTTGTAGCATTTTTGTGCTTGCAACTCATCATGGTTGGAATGTACATTAGTTAATCACTAAAATTGTATTTCTGAATGGTGATTTACATGAATAAGTATATGTATTTCAATCCCATGGTTTTGTGAAAAAAGGCATGAAAACAAGGTGTGCAGGTAAGAAAAAGGCATTATATGGTTTGAAGCAACCATCACTTGCTTGGTATGAAAAGATAAATGTCTACTTTCTAGCACATGGATTTGAGAATATTCCAACTAAAAGTACCTTATATGTTAAGGATGCAAATAATGCACTTCTGATCATTGTGTATATGTTGGTGGTATGTTGTTCACTATTCCTAATGAGAAGCATATTGCTAAATTTAAGGCTGATTCACATGCCTCTTTTGAGATTTTAGTTTTGGGGTGTTTGCATCATTATTTGGGCATTACATTTATGCAAGTTGATTGAGGAACAACCTTGTGTCAAACAAAATATGTTGACACAATATTGTAGCATTTTGGCCTTGAAGATTGCAAAGCTATTGCCACTCCCATGGAGACAAGTTTATGGTTGAATATTCATGATATAGGAGATGCATTTGATGTTTTTCTCTATCAATAAGTTATTATGTGCTTGATTTACTTATGCATAACTCATCATGATATTTGGATTTTTTTCTTAAAACATGAGCAAGTATATGAATTGCCCACCATATTTAGATGTTTTTTGACTCAAATGAGGTTGGTTCCTATGACCCCTATGTGTCCACAAGTGGTTTTTGCTTCATGCTTGGTAGATCTTGCATATCTTGGTTGAGCAAGAAGTAGCCCATTGTGGCCACTTCTTGTTGTGAGGCTAAGTATAGGGCAACTTTCACAACACTATTGAGTGTGTGTGGCTCATATGCCTTTTGCTGATTTGGGTGTTCATTAGTATTCTACCACAACTATCTTTATTGATAGTCTGAGTGCATTGGCAGTTGCGAGGAACCCTAAGTTCCATGCTCACATAAAGCACATTGAAGTGCACTATCATTATGTCATGGAGAGACGATCTACTAGAGAGATCAGTTTGGCTTAGGTGCCCACATAGGATAACATAATATGGATGGTTCTATCCATCCATGCAGTCCCTATATGGACCTTAAGTGGTGATCTAGATAGAAGCTAGGTGAAGAGCTATAGTCCAAGACAATGGGTACTAATATGGATGCCCTAATGGTTCTAAACACCACAAACAATGTTGTTACATGGGGAGTGGACCATCCTTATAAGGTCCTGCAAGCCTAAGTCCACCTACCCATGTTCTAGGGTCATCGTAGCTTGATCCATGCCCAAATAATCTCCACCATTGATCTGTGGGGTAAATCCAATGGTAGAAAGGTACGATCAACAACCATTTGTTTGTAGTCCTTGATCTTACTTAATCCACAATTAAGATCAAGTCTAGATCTAATGGGCCACATCAAATAGACCCTTCCACAAGTTAAGAAAGGTACTTTTGTTTCTAGGCCTTGATTTAGGTTGATGATTCACATAAGATCAATCCCAAATCCAATGGCTTTGAAGTAACCTTCCTAACTATCCATCTACAGTCTATCTCTAGACCTCATCTGATCTCAAAGTCAGGAACCTACCAATGTCCAACACTCTCACATGGCTTCTTCTCATAATGGGGGCCTTACAAAATAGAGTGTTATGGAACAATGGTGGTGCTACATAAGGGTGAGGCATTAATCATATTTAACACCCCCTTCAATGTCCACCCAGAGGTGAACTACCTTCTTGGCTTGATGCCAGTTCTTCCATGAGGGTGGAGCATTGACCATGTCTAACACCCCCCCTCAATGTCCACCTAGAGGTGAACTATCTCCTTGGCCCAATCCCAAGTATTCAAAGATGTATATGAAGTAGATCCTTTGTAAGCACTTTGATGAAGGTACCTGCTGCATTCTTCATGGTTGGATAGTAGACTATTTCCACCATCCTTCTCAAGTGTACATGCTTGCCAACTCTTGATTGTCCTTCATGAGATCCATTCCCAAGCCTTCTCAAAATTCTGACTGCAAAACTGATATCATGTATGTTACTCCATAAGTGGATAAGACTACCAAAGACTTTCATATATCTCCCAATATCTATCTGTTGGTACAATGATCTTAGGACTTGTTTCATCACATATGATGCCTTCTTCAGCTTACATAATATGTCCTTTGAATGAGGCTCCGATGGTTGAGATACATGTACCTCCTCCTTGAGGCCAACATTCAAAATTCTGATTCGACATCTAACACAAAAGCTTTCCACTTCGTATGAGCTATCAACAATGGTATGATGCAAATAATGGTCATTAGAGCAAAAGAGTCTTGAAAACCAAAACCCTTCATTAGTGAAAGTCCTTGTGCTACGAATATGTCTTGATAATAGTCCAAGATTCTTTCTATCATGTCATTCACGTGCCAAACCCACTTGGTGCTAGTGACCCCCCATGCTTCATTCTTCATTAAGTTGTCACAGCTGGCTTGCATAACCTCCTTCCATGCCAGATCTACAAGTGCTTCATCTTCAATTATTGGATTCATAACTTCCTTCATAATCGAAACCATCATGGCTATATTGACTATGCGAGTAGAAGCCCACTTGTGCTTCTCTATTTTTTGTGATCTCTTTGGTCCTTCTAGGTTCTTGTTCAATAGTTGTTTGCATAGGATTACTCTCACCATAGAGCTTCTTCCTCACCTCTAGATCATAGGTAGGGATGACTCTTGGGCTAGGTACATAGTGAAATACTCCTTCACTTGATGATAAAGTGGAAAACCCTTTCTTTTCCTCCACTGCATGTGGCTGCTCCATAGACACCACATGGCGACTCCCTTTGATCTGTTGATATATTTAGGTAGTGATGTGTGTGAACACACTAGAATCGTTGGGGTACTTTTTTCCCTCTTTAGGAGGTTTTTCCCCCCGCTTGTATATACGCCTATAACCCTAACAAGTCACTTATCTTTGTACATTCTCTTGGTAATACATTCAATATTCTGTGTTGTGCTCCAAGCTTCATCTTCTTCGTAGTGCTATTTGTGTGCTTTTGTAGACCTCAAACTCCAACAATTGGTATCAGAGCAGGTTGCCGCTTCATCTAAGGCATCGTTGACACCCCTCCAATCACAGTATCAAAATTGCACAAAAATCGATGAGCATACTCAAGACAATTAGGATTTTAAAACCACTTTGCTCTATGTGGCAAAATCACGATCTGAGCTTGTTTCGACCTCCAAATGCACTATCACAATGCCCTTGCAGCAATTTTTTCTTTTTGTGCCAAAGATATATACAGGTTTTGGTTTGACGGTATAAGTTCCTTGGAGTCTGCTATAGATTAACAGAACTCGATAGAGTAATTATGTTCAACTTTTTGAGATATAGTCATTTTTTTGCATCAAGGTATTTTAGTCAGTGGCCATGGCTGAAAGTAGTGATGTATTATGTATGTTGGTTGTTGAGGATAAGTTGGATGGTACCAATTACCCATTATGGGCTTACATGATGCATCATGTATTGGTTGCAAAAAGACTCTAGAATATTGTACAAGGTGTTGAAAAACATCCTATTACCCCTACAAATACAGTTACTAAAGCTGATGGAGATGGTGTTGAAGATGGTGATATTCTTCAGGTCCTTGTTCGTGTTGTGGTTCCTACTCCACCTACTATAAAGCAACTTCATTGGGATGGGAGAAATGCTCAGGCACATGCATTGATAGCCTTGTCTGTCAAACGTGCCATTATTCTTCACATTCCCTCTTGTAGAACAACAAAGGATGCTTGGGATACACTTACCACTTTATACTAGGCAAGGAATGATACTTGAACTGTTTACCTTCAAAAAAAGTTGGAGAGTGAGCACATGAATGAATGAAGGAGAACTTACGGACAATTTTTTGACAAAGATCAAAGATTTGAAGGAGCAGTTGATTTTTGTTGATGAAGTCTTCCTTGACAACTCACTTGTGCAGACTGCTCTGAATGGTCTTCCATATTCATATCAAAGTTTTGCTTTTACTATTAGATTGATGATGAAAGGCAATCCAAATGCCTTAACATTTGAGGAGTTCACCTCTATTCCATTGCAGGAAGATCAGTCTAGGCAAAATAGGTCCATTATGCATGTTGTAGATCAAGCTTTGCTGGCTAGTCAGAAGGGCAAAGGTAAATGGAGCTCATCTACTAGTAAGTAGAAATTTCCTAATTCCGCACAATCAAAGAAGGATGACAGAGACGAGAAGAAAACAGAAAAGCAGAAATTGTTTTGCAAATACTGCAACAGAAATGATCATCTCATAAAGAGTTGTCCAAAATTGGTTGCAAAAGAGGCAAAGAAAAAAGAGGTTGGAATGGTTGTTTCAGAAGCCTATACACCCAAATCAGAGTTTGCATATATTATGCAGAATGAACAATGGCAATTTACTATTGTTTGTAGTTATGTTCCATCTTCTCATTGTATGTCTAAAATAGACTCAGATGTTTGGTACTTTGATAGTGGGGCAACCAAACATATTACCTCACAGTGCAGTTTCTTCACTTTACTTGAGCTTTCCCCTACAGGGAGTAGTATCACATGTACCAACAACTCCTCTTATTCTGTCATGGGAGTTGGTAAGATCATTCTGACTACTACTGATGGTAGTTCTTTTACATTGTTAGATGCTTTATTTGTGCTAGGGATGAAGGAAAAATATGTTATCAATTTCTGCATTAGCCAAGATTGGCTTGGTTGTGAAATTTTTTGATGACAGATGTACAGTTCATGATCTGACAAATGGCGATGTCATTGTTGTTTCCCGCATTTTATGTCATGGGTTGTATAAGCTCATAGATTATGCAAAATCTATGAATGATTCAACATGTGCAATTCAAGATTCTCAAGCTATGTCAGATGCAAAGCTTTGGCATGCACGCTTTGGTCATCTGAATTTTGCTAATTTGCTAAAATCCAAGAGATACCTAAGCCATCCTCTTATAAAGAAGCTAAGGAACAACCTCATTTGGAAGAAGCTATGAAACCATATATCCAAACGATCAAAGGTAGCAAAATTTGGCCTCTTACTATTGGAGCATCTGATCAACAATTTATTGGAGCCAAGTGGATCCACAAGGTCAAGCATAAATCAAATGGATCCATAGACAAGTATGAAGCTCACTTTCTAGCTAAGGGACACAAAAAAATGCACAATATTGACTATAAAGAAGCATTTGATCCAACAATAAGATTTACAACCATTCACATAGTGCTTGCATTTGCCGCTCACTTCAAGTGGCCAATGTATCAGTTAGATGTTAAAAGTGTTTTTTGCAATGGTGATCCTCAAGAAGAAGTAAGACATGAGCAATTTAAAAGTTTACAAGTCAAAGGCAAAGAAGATCAAGTGTATCTACTTCACAAAGCACTTTATGGGCTGAGGCAAGTGCCTCGAGCATGTTCTCTCAAAGATCATGATTTTCATGAGTGTTTTGCAGATGACAACCTATATATATATATATATATATATATATATATATATATGTGTGTGTGTGTGTGTGTGTGTGTATATATATATATATATCAAAAGGAGAGACATTGCTATTATCACACTATATGTAGATGAACTCAGCTTGATTGGATCCAACTCAGACATATATAGCTTCTTATATCACTTCATCATGAGTATTCTATGAAAAATCTTGGTCTTCTACATTACTTCTTAGGCATGAAGGTTTGCCAATTATGCAAAGGTATATTTATTTCATGGAGAAAATATTGTTCTCATTTACTTTGAAGGTATAAGATGGACCAATGTCACACCACCTCTACACCTTTGGATCCTAACATCGAGCTCATATTGGAGGATCTACCCCATTGGTTGATGTGCATGATTATACATAGCTTCTTGGATCTTTGCATTACTTATCCAACACGAGGCCACATATCTCCTATACAATGGGTGTTGTCACTCAATTCTTCCATCCGCCTCGCTAGATCCATTAGCAAGGAGCTTTGAGGTCATTGTGGTATTTAGCTCTCACCCAAAATCATGGTCTTTAGTACAAATGGGCATCAATCCCTTTGGTTACTTACATTCAGAATAGGCAAGAGATCCATATTCTTGAAGTTTCACTTTAGGACATATGTTCTTGCTTGGCTCAAGGACTATATCTTGGGCAAGTAAGAAACAATGCATACTCGCGATTTGATCCATCGAGGTGAAGTATTGAGCATAATGTTTTGTAGCTTGTGAAGCCATATAGCTTTAACAATTATTATCTGACATTGGTATTTTCCAAGACTCACCTACATGCATCCACACTAAGAGTCTATCTACCTTGGCCATAGTCAAGAATCCACTGTTTCACTCTCGAACAAAGCACATATAGATCCATTACCATTTTATTTGAGAGAAGATCTCATCCCATGAGATCTCTCTTGGAGTGCACATTGTAGGATAACTTGGCAGACATGTTCACAAAGGCTTTACCTCTAGTTTCACTCCAACACTTGGTAGAGCTTTACAACATTCAACCTCTTCGAAACAAAAGTGCGGAGGGGTTGTTAAAGAAATGATCTCCTACTTCTCCATATTTCCATCATTTTATCTGTTTTAGGCCATCTTTATAAAAGAATCTCCCTTTTGTATTAGCCTAGTCATATTTGGGATACTTTCCATGTAGCTTCTACTTTCATATTGTTGAAGGAGAGTCAAGCAGAAAGAAAAGACGAAGAAGATCAAGACAAAAGCTTCATTAAATAGAATATATCTGAAGACATAGCTCTGTAGGAAGCCTCGCAGGGGCACACAACATTCATCTCTGCACAGAGCCCTGCAGGGGCACACAAAAGTGGAAAGTACGCAATAGGCAACGACGTATCAAGGCGAGCAACTATCCATGAAGAAAGGCAAGAAGATATCTGGCAGATCTTGAGCTCCGAAAGGTGCTTCAACCTCTTGATCTTCGGGAGGTACAAATCAAAGGTTGGAAATCCAGACCTTCATACCTTCCGTATGGTGGTTGCAATGCAAATACAAAGAGGTTATTGGAGAGCTAGACTACAAATCTATTGTAGTCCATCTCCACTGGTTGAGTGCATGGAAAGAAAAGAATAGGCCAAAACCAATGCAACAGGTCCCGAGTTATGATCAATTTCTTGACCAGTGGTAAAACTATATCATTACAACTTCCACAGGAGCTGGGAGTGGTCAACTATAAAGAGGCTATCAGTTAATAAGGAACCAGATGGACTACAGGCACAAAACTAGAGACAAAAAGCAAAGCCTATCAAGGGACGACAGAGACAAAGAGGGGGAGAGTGTTGCAGAGCAAAGAAGAGTAGAGATGCAGAGAAAAAGAAGGGCCCCAAAATTTTTCCAATTTGGACACCTTATTTTTATAACATAGTCCCTTTGTAATATATTTTCCGATGTAAATGCACTAGAGGAGTCCTCTAGATGCATATCTATAGATATCTGTATCATTACCCTTGTAAACTAGTAAGGAATTAGTCTTTTAGTCAATAAAATGTCGGTCTCTTGTGTGAAAGGACCATTTTTTAGGGCATAAGTATATAAGTCATTGTGTGACTCTTTGTAAATACTTTTTGCCATTGTGAGAATTAAAAGCACAAAATTTCGAATTTGTGTCTTCTCCTCTCTGTATCTTCTTTCTTGTATGTGGCTAAAAAGAGTGCTTTGAAGTGTTGTCTATTGATGAGAGAGCTTGTTTGTTGTTGATAATGTGTGTGCGAAGTGTACGAAGTGCTGAAGCATAGGTAGGTCATTCTCATGGCTCAGTATTTTTCTCATTGCTTGAAACAGAAGTGTCAGAATCGAGTGAAAATACCACCATTAAATGCGTCTTCTCAAGAGCTTTGAAACGAACCCAATATTCGCTATATTCCAAGTTTGGAGCTGAGAGAAAAGCTCGATTTACTGTTGGCTATTGCTCTAGGTATCGTGACACCATAGCCAACCATGAAAGCTTTGAATGTGATAGTTTACACTTGTTTGCACCTTTGTTAGTTCACATTTGCATTGACTGTCATTTGAATGCATGTCCTCATACACTCGGCTAGGTTATGATGCTTCTTGGATTGATAATTAAAGTGTGAATGCCCACTATATGCACTTGTAGGGGATTGAGGTATAGTCTCTTTCTCCTCAAGTCCCTATGTTGATGATAAAGTAGTAAAATGTAATTTTGTTGGATACAATTCTGAAAGCAAAGGTTACCATCTGCATCATCCAAAGACTAAACTCATCTTGGGTAGCTATGCTTAGGATACAGTTACCACTTTATACTAGGCAAGAAAAGAAAAACTTTGATGATAAAGTAGTAAAATGTAATTTTGTTGGATACAATTCTGAAAGCAAAGGTTACCATCTGTATCATCCAAAGACTAAACTCATCTTGTTTTTGTGGTAGATGAAATTAAGACATTACTTTCATGTACTAAGTGTTGGAGTTCGAGGTCTACACAAGCACATAAACAACACAAGGAAGAAGAAGAAGCTTGGAGCACAACACACAATACTGAATGTATTACCACTAGAATGTACAAAGATCAGTAACCTGTTAGGGCTATAGGCATATATACAAGCCGAGAGAAAAAAACCTCCTAAAGAGGGAAAAAAGTGCCTCGACAATCCTAGTGTGTTCACACACATCACTACCTAAATATAT
This sequence comes from Ceratopteris richardii, assembly GCA_020310875.1. Classification (NCBI taxonomy): domain Eukaryota; kingdom Viridiplantae; phylum Streptophyta; class Polypodiopsida; order Polypodiales; family Pteridaceae; genus Ceratopteris; species Ceratopteris richardii. The sequence continues at coordinate 82,733,615 of CM035435.1, forward strand.
CAACAAATCCCTCTTGGGAGTGATGTGATGAACAAGGAGTTGGCACTCATGTATAAGGAAGTGCCAAGCTATGTGGAATCAATCCACAAAAGGAAGTAAGCCCAAAGCTTTTTGGAAAGCTTCAAACTTCTCCCTAGGCAGAGCCTTTGTGAAAAGGTCTGCAATGTTCTCCTGTGTGGGTACATATGCCAAGCTGATATCTCCAGTAGAGAAACTCTCCCTAACATAATGATAGTGCACCTCAATGTGCTTAGTGCGAGCATGGAACACAGGGTTCCTTGCAACTATCAATGCACTCTAACTGTCAATGGGTTCTCTTAGTATACTCACCATTATCCTATCAAATATTAGGCTTTGTGAACCATTTCATATAATAATTTCTTTAATTTAACATCTTTGGTCCCCTAAATCAATGAGGAAACATTATACATAAAAAAATAATGTGGACAATGTTTGTTACATGTATATACACTCCATCCTATGAACAATCATGGAAATACTAGTTATATAGTGTCATCACATGCCCTTCCTTTTGAGAGTTGTCTTGGGAGATAAAGACAAAGTTAGACAACACACTCTAGTGTGATCACTCTCTTCTTGTAGCATTATCTTTTGATGTGTCTTTATATAAATTATTGCACGTCCTTTTCTCATAAGTGCATTAGGTCTTTCTACAGGATGGGTTCTATATTATTATAATAAAATAATGAAATTTCCAATGTCCAAGTATTCTCTTTAAGTCTACTCACTTGCATATTCTCGATAAAAGGGGTGTGTTATATTGTTTATATAATCATATACATGTGTGTGAAAACAAAAATGTAACTTTTCTAAAGGCGAACATGAAACTTGAAGCCATATATTAAGAGTTAGTATCCACATAACCTATCATTTTAGTATATATAGTTTTGGTGATGAAGAAAAAAATGTATGTATGCAAACAAAGTTGCATGGCTTCAAGTTTTTAAGCACATGCACCTTCTTCCAAACCTTTACATGATAGCCCCAAAGCACTCCCTATGTTTGGCTTTCCTAAATGAAGCAGCGAGCTATGTTGTAAAAGTATAGATTTTCTTCCTGAAAAATTAAACTACAATGATTGAAGGTTCTAATTGATGGAAAGATGTCAACAATTTCCACCATATATGTAAATTTCACCTACTATATGCATAATCATATTGGTGGTGTTCTTTATACATCTTCATCCCATGTCTTTCTTCTTGATAGGGACCTTAGAAGGTAAAGTTAGTATATTGTCTCTTGTGTAATCATTCTCTTCCATGAAGCATTATCTTTTCAACCATCTTTTTACTTTACTAAACAGTATTTATGTAAAACATCCCAAATCATTCTCAAATGCACTTTATATTCTTTCTAAGTCATGTGAGACAAATGAATGGAGATAGGATTTATATTCTCCTCATGATAAATAAATATTTTACTATCAAATGTTTTCTTTTAATTATACTCACATGAAATGTTGGATGGTTATCCTTATCTACAAGTTTGAGGTACTAATCCATCTTTATATTTTTATAAAATATATGAGGAATATCTGGAAGAGTTTTGGACATGATCCCATCTTTATAGGTTTAGGATTCTTTGGATCATCAAATTATAATTTCTCTCCTACCTCAAACTAAACATATTTTGTTTTAGAATCCACACGAGCTTCAACTTTATCTCAATTTTTTCATTGTGGTTTCTTTTACAGGTGTAAGATTATTCTTCATGTATCTAGGGATTTATTATTTTGTAATCATACTTCACATAGAGGCCTTGATTGAAGCTAGCACGTGAGCATAAACAAATTGTGTCACATGATAAAACTATCAACATTCTTTTGTGCAAACCCTAGTATAACTAGTTACTCTTCATAAGATATGCATGAAGAATATCATGTATGATTTGGACACTCTTCTTCTTCTCCATTCAAAAATGATCTTCCATCCATAATGCCGATATGAACTATTTATGGGTACATAAAAGAATTTTGTTAGCATATTGTATGTGTAACTCACCTCCCACCCATTATATCCCCTTTCTCCTAAAATAGATAGTTTAGAGTGCTCTGTGTGGACATGTTGTGGTCATGCACATTAACTCTACCCAAGTAGAATATATAAGCATTAATCCTCTCCAGGGTACTAGACAGTCCTAGATGACATAGTTCCTCAACCCTTTTGGTCTCCTATATATATAGTATCCTATTTGGAGAATGATACGTCTTGTCACCTTCCTACAAATAAATAATACCTTTTATTAGACTATCCTGCCTTGAAATATATTTTCTAAAATTATTGCCATGTAATGTTGGATGGACTCTATAATCTAGAGGAAGCTTTAATCGGTATGCAACAACACTAAGATTTTTAACTATCTTCCAGCTTTAATCGGTATGCAACAACACTAAGATTTTTAACTATCTTTCAAGTTCTACAAAATCTTGTTAAAATCTTAGTGCACTTCCCTATGGATAATAAAGTTGACCTTGATGGCACTTGAAGAAAGAATCTATCTCCTTCATCAACGACTCTAGGAGATCTCTTCTTGTGCATATTATTGAGCCTTATCAACTGTTTGATGCATCTTGGCTTTCTTTGGGATTCATATGGTATCGGAGCAATGGGATTTATGACATACTTCGTCTCTGAAGGAGACATCCATGTGATCTTGCAAGCTCTACTAATGGCAAATAATTATCCTATTCTATTTGCCTCTCAAACTCATATGCCTTCAACATGTCTTCTAATATCCGATTGATCTTGTCAGTGTGACCATTTATCTATGGATGGTCACCAATAATTTTTAATGACACTTTAAGTTCATAAAAGACAACCTTCCAAAAGTTTCATATGATTCAAACATCCCTATGTGAAACTATGGATGTTCATAACTCATGCGATCTGAAGACATGTTGGATAAATAGCTCCACTATGTATGGATCTTCTAAGGTCTCATGCGTAGGTATGAAATGAGCCATCTTGCTCAATCTATGTACCACTACTAGGATAACATCCCACTTCCTTTGGGTCCACAAAAGACCCATTATGAATTCCATGGATACACTATCCCAATTGTGCTCTAGAATTCGTAAAGGATGTACAAGACATGGTGTCTTAACCCTTTCTCCCCTTTTTACCTTACACATAAAGCATTATCAAACGTATCTGTGGACATCTCTAGCTAATCCATGCCACCAAAATGTTTTTCTAACTAGTTGTATGGTCTTTTCAACACCACATGTCCTACATAGGGAACATCATGGTTATCATGCATGCCTTTAAATCCCAAGAATCTAGTATGCAAACCTTTCCTTTGTATTTATCTATTCAATTTTCCATTGAGAAATTGGAATACAGATTTGAATTATTTGGTTTCCTAGGGGAAGACGCATATGAAACTAACTTGTCTCCTATAATAGAGTCATCATTGATGACTTTAAATTTTATAACAAATTTGGAACTTCCACATGTGCTTCATTCATCGCTTCAAGCAATGAGCTTTCTAGTTTTGTGAAACTCATTTGTTACATTATTCGAGATAATGCATTAGTTATTATGTTTTCTTTACCTTCTATAGAGGATTTCCATATGAAACTCGTGCATGAGCTTAAACCAAGGAGCTTGTCTTACTCAAACTAACTATTGAAATACTTGATTGTATGGTGATGAGGGTTTACTTTAAAGTCTGCACCATAAAGATAGTTTCTATAGACTTTAAGAGCATGCAACATTACATACAACTCCTCTTTTAAGAGCCTATCATCTTGATTCAAAACAATCCCTATGGTTATGCCATTAGCATCTGTTTCCAACTCAAATGGTTTCTTTGCATCCACCGCTTTTGAGTATTGGAACCTCTGTAATGGCTTGTTTTAGAGTGTCAAAACTATCTTGTCGTTCTTGCTTCCATGCAAATCGTACTTTGCCTTGAGCACATTTATCATATGAGCATGCACCACCACATCCAACTCCTATTTTAAGAGCCTAACATGGTGATTAAAAACAAGCCCTATGGTTATGCCATTAGCATCTGTTTCCAGCTCAAATACACTCAAATGGCTTGTTTTAGAGTACCAAAAGTATCTCATTGTTCTTTCATCCATGCAAATGTTACTATGTCTTGAAGCACATTTTTCACATGCATTGCTATCGACAAATAAGATGAGATGAATTTTTTATAGAAACTAGAAAGTCCAAGAAATCACCGAAGTTGCCCCTAATCTTGAGGAGTTGGACAGTCTAAGATAATTGGCATCTTTGTGGGAATCCATCTTGATTCTAGGCCACATTTACATGCCCTATAAATTATATATATAGAAGAAAGAGCTAGGTCTTAACGAGTTTTACAAACAATTTATTTCTTTTAATTTCTACAACACTAATCTTAAATGACTTTCCTCATGTATCGACTTATTGTATATTAACTACCGTCTATAAAATCCACAACAAACTTTCCAATTAAAGCACACAAAATGTTATTCATCAACATCGTAAAAGTGGAAGGTGCACTAGCAAGGCCAAATAGCATAACAAAGTACTCATAATGACCAAACATTGTCCTAAAATTGTCTCTAACTCTAACTTGATGGTAGTAACTTTTAAGACCTATCTCACTAAATACTATTGCTCCACCTAGAGCATCAAATAGATAATCTATTATGGACATGGGGTATCTCTTATTGATGGTAATCTTATTGAGTGCACGATTATCTATGCACATCTAGTAAGACCCCTCTTTATTCTCCACTAAGGGAAAGTTGCTACAAAGGGCTAATAGCTATTAATTATAAGTGGTGATTGAACAGTCAAAATTTCTCCTAACACCAATTTGATCCTATCCTCAATGTTCATGCAAGGGGGTAAACTCAAATGTAAAAACAAGTTCTAAAATTTTTTTCTCACCTTCTTTCAAAGTGGTGGAGCATTATAATTAAATTTCTTTGATCGTGAGAGTCATCACAACACAAGATGAATGCAAAAAATATAAAAATATAAATATACTTATAATCAATTTTGAACAAATTAGTTGCAGTCACCAATTGCATCTCTTGGAGATCTAACTCTCCACAAATTAGCAATCTCCTTTCCTCATACTCAAACTAGCAAACATGCAATGCAAACTCGATTATCTGTCATTTTCTAGCATGCCAACGCTTACAAAGGACTACATCAAAACATATCTCATAATGCTTTCTTTGGATCAGATTGCTATGCAATGCATGCCTCTAGTCTTTCTGATGAGAATGAGCCTATTTTTTTTTATGAAGCACAAAATTTAGAAAATAGGATGGACATTATGCAATTAGAATATGATGCTATTATGAAGAATGATACTTGTTCTTTATGTGATTTTCCTCTAGGAAAAAAGGCCATCAACACTAAATGGGTATACAAGCTCAAACATAAACATGATGGAACAGTTGATAGGTATAAAGTTAGGCTTGTTGCCAAAGGTTATGCTCAAGAGAGAGGCATTGATTTTGATGAGACCTTTCCTCCCACATGTTGAATGACCACTATTCGTAGCATTTGTGCACTTACAACTCATCATGGTTGGAATTTACATCAGTTGGACATTAAAATTGCATTTCTAAATGGCAACTTACATGAAGAAGTGTATGTATTTCAGCCCTGCGGTTTTGTCCAGAAAGGGCATGAAAACAAAGTATGCACGTTGAAAAAGGCGTCATATGGTTTGAAGCAAGCACCACATGCTTGTCATGAAAAGATACATGCCTACTTGATTGCACATGGTTTTGAGAATATGTCAAACATTGATCCAAAAGGATCATGCCATTGATCCATAGGGATCGGTCCATGTGCATGAGGGACAAGGGCTAGCTAGCCAAGGTCCCAAGCTCAGGGGATACCCTAAGGTACTAAATAACAATGTTATGGAATAGTCTAGTGTGAACATGTGGCCATCATGCAACACTTATTCCCATTACTACTAAGTAGAAGGTACTTGGTAGGTAACATGTATGTCTCCTTTTGAGATGAACTATGGCATGAATCTCAATGCTCCCTATACCATAGGCATGCGAAAGAAATGTCCTAGTGCTTCAAAGTTCTTATTGAACCTCCAAGAAAATTTAGAAATAGCTAAAGCTAAGATGTAGTAAGCCATAGGGCTAAAGAGTTTGCTGATAGGAAGAGATCTCCTAGATCCTTTGAGGAGGGAGACAAATTCTTTCTTCAGGTACCAGCTAGATCTACTTTAGGGGTACAAATGGATGGGAGGAGATTCATACACAAATCAATCAATTACATTATGTCAGAGTAGTCCAATTAAGATCACTGTGTACCTAAGGACAATCCTAGGGACTTATGGAGAAAGAGACTATACCTCAATCCCCCTCAAGTGCATATAGTGGGGATTTACGCTTTATTTATCAATCCAAGGAGCATCAAAACCTAGCCGAGTGTATGAAGACATGCATTCAAATGATGATCAATGCAAATGAGTTTCTCAAAGAGTGTAAATAAGGCTAAGACTAATCCAAACAAGCTTCAACTGTCAGTAAGGGTGTCGCGATACTTGGAGCAGCAGCCAATAGTAAATCTAGTTTTTCTCTCAGCTCCGAACTCCAAATATAGCGAATAGCATAAACATTTCGAAGATTTTGAGAAGACGCATCCAATGTTGGTTTTCACTCAATTCTAACACTTCTGCTTTAAGTTATGAGCAAAATACTGAGTTGCGGGATGACCTTCCTACACTTCAGCACTTCCTACACTTCACACACACCTTAACCAGAGCAAACAAACACTTTCATGGATAGAAAACACTTCCTAACACTCTTTTCAAGCAACACACATGCATACAAGCTCACAAAGAAGATGATACAGAGAGAAGAGGACACAAATTCAAATTTCTGTGCTCTTGATTCTCACAATGGCAAAAAGTCTTTACAAAGAGTCACAAATTGACTTATATACATGTGCCCTAAAAATGGTCCTTTCACACAAGAGACCGGCACTTTATTCACTAAAAGGCTAATTTCCTACTAATAAGCTACTAATCTTTTGTGGGGATGCATCTAGAGGACTCCTCTAGTGCGTTTACATCGAAAAAAATATATTACAAAATGATTATGATACAAGAATGAGGTGTCCAAATTGGAAAAATTTTGGGGCCCGTCTTTTTCTCTGCCTTGTGCTCTTCTTTGCTCTGCAACACTCCCCCCCTCTTTGTCTCTGTCGTCCCTTGATAGGCTTTACTTCTTGTCTTCAGTTTGTTGTCCGCATGCATCTTTTGGTCAGTTCTGCCTGTTTGTTAAACAGGTGTTCCGTTTTGATGGCCTCTTCTTGATTCTTCTTTTACATCCTCTGGGCCTGATGCATTCGTGTTGCCTGTTCTTTTCTTTTGCTCGCCCGCAACCCATGGAGATGGACTACCTGATGCTCGTAGTCTAGCTCACCAGTAACCTCTTTAATTTCGGGTTGTTGTGTTAAGTCGGGCTGCCACGCACGCCACTAGTGGAAGGTATGAGGATGTGGTCCTTCAGCCTTCAATTTTGACCTTCCAAAGACCCAGATGTTGAAGGACCTTCTTGTGGTTTTGGAACCGCTGGATATCTTCTTGCACTTCTTCATGGATACTTTCCTGGCCCTGGTTCCTCCTTCCACCTACGTGCTTTTTCTTGATATGTGCCCCTGCGGGGCTCTGTGCAGAGATGTATCTTCAGATATGATCTTTTTATTGAAGCTTCTTTCTTTGTCTTCTTCTTTTCTTTTTTTTGCTTGACTCTCCCTCAACACTGCCCCCCTCCTAAACTCTATCATCCCCGGCAGGCTTTGGAAGTCGACGGGAGTATGTTCTGTACACTTTTTGCTCTGTTTCATTAAGCAAATTAGCTTCACGTATCATAAGTTGCTTCCACTATTTTGCTTTCACACCATCATGTGGCAGCTGTCTATGGTCAGCGAAGAAGCTTAGTTCATATGCCACTAATCTGGCATTCAAGTTGGATGACATCTTTAAAAAGATTTCTGAATCAATTTCAAAAAACGTTGTGAAAAATGCTTCTTCGCATGTTTGCATATATGTACTTGGTAAAAACATCAGCCTAGAATAATATGCCATTATTGTGGGTCGGCTAGGCATAACAGACAAGTAAAAAACTAGAATATATGTTCCCTGATTAATGCCAATGAAATTCAAAAATGTATATGCCGCATGCTTGAACACCTTCAAAACTCTAAGTATCATGGTTAGGATTTTATTTGTCATCTTGATTGTTAAATCGGGGACTGTGGCGTAACAGTGTAGCCAAAATTCGATTGTTTTTACCATGTAATATTCCGTTGGTAGATAATTATGGGGTGGGCTTGGAAGTAGCGGATAATTCAGCCACTGTTTATTGATAGCACCATTCTTTTGCATGTCCAAAAATTCTCTGGCATCTTGACGACGTGGTGTTGGGCAAAATGAAGGGTTTACCTGTAATAAGTATGGTGTTGCTTTCCAATGCACCTGCAATGTAGGATTTTTCTCCAAAAATTTTCTTCGCCATACAGGCTGTGCAGCTTCAAATTCTTCTTGAGTATAAGCGAATGTGTCATTTTTGAAGTGCAACTGCTCGTCTGGATTTTTCTGTGTAATCTTCTTTATATATTGCCTTGTTTTCTCTTTCAATACTCCATACGGAATGTTGAATGGCTTCACTATGGTTTCCAAGTTTTTGCCCTTTATTTTTTCCTCCTTCATGACTTTGATCACTTCATTTTCAAAATTCTCTGTCAACCGGGACACCAATAGTGCCCGTTCCTTCTGACCTATTTTTGCAGTGTATGGCATGGGATGATCATCACATGGGTCCGCCATCTTCTCTTTTATTGGAGAATTATAAATCGGGGGAGATAGAGGACGTACCTCTACCTCTTCAGTAGGATTCTCTCGTGTTGGCTCTACTGGTGTCCCGATTGGTACTTGCTCTTCTGCTTTAGTTGCTAATTGTGCAAGGCGTGCAGTCTTCTCTTCAACTTCTTGAATAGTTGCTCGGAGTGCTTCTTTGGTAGCAATTAACTCATTGCCAATCTCCGCTACCTGATCCATGTTTTCACTGTAACAAACTGCGAGTTTTCCATTGGCCGTATTCAGCCGCTTTTTTAGCTCAACGGTTTCTTGAACGTACTTATGTTGCCATTCCTCTCTTAAGGTCTGCTCTTGCTTCAACAATTCTGCATACTTCTCAATCTGATCTCTTAATTCTTTCTGGTCAGTAGCTGTAGTCTCTTGTTTTTCGATAGGCTGGTCATACAGTAATGCCTTCATCAGTTCTTTATTACCGTTGCGTAAGCTATCGTTTTCCTCCATATACACCTTAAGTTGTGTTTCGAGCAGATTGCTTCTAGTTTTCATTATCTCCTTGTCTGCTTCACTAGGTTCGTGTTGTCTTTGTAATTCCGCAAGTTGTGTCTGGAGCTGATGATGCTGTTTCATCAGTATATTACATTGCTCTTGAACTGCGGTTATCTCTGTATCCTTGGCTGAAATTTCTTGTTGGGCCTGGATGAGCTGTGCGGATAATTGCTCACTCATGATTTGAAACTGATTCTTTTCTTGCATGGCCTTGTTGTAATCCGCATCTATGTCCATCATTTGCTGTTGCGTGTCCATGGCCGTTTGTATCATTTGCTTGACAATAGGTTTCAATTGAGTTACATCAACATTTAACCACGTGGTAGGAATACTAGGTTCTTTGCCTGTTGTAACATCTTTCCCTTGTGCAACGTGTAACGTAGTATCATGGGGCTGCATAATATGAAGTTGGATCCTTGGCTCAGCCTCCATGTGGTCAATCTTACCTTGAGGTGTATCATCAGGCACTTCAATCACGGTTGGCTCCTTATTTTGGTGTAGGCATGAGTCCTGGTCCACTGGAGTTTGTATTTCTTCTTTGATAGGTGGCACTACATCTCTATTAGTTATTGGTACTTCCTTGATGCTTATCTTTGAATGATCATTTAACTGAATCATGTGTTCTTGTTCAACTTGTACTTCTTGGTGCTGTGCTTTTTGTTGTTGATTGTCAGGTGTGACTTCCACCTGATTTATTCCTGTCCATTCTTCGTGGTTCAATTCAGTTCATATATCAGTGTCTAAGGTGTCCTTCTCTGGACTGGATTCTTCATCAGAGCTCGAATCTTCTAACCCTAATTCCTTGTATCTGGCCAATTGTTCTGGAGTATGTTCTTTATCTTTGTGTTTCTTTTCTTGGCTTGCCTGTCTGTAATAGTGACCTAGAATGTTTAAATTTACTTGCCCCCGCATATATTGGTGCGTTTCTTCTAAGGCTGCGGAGAGGTCTCTCTTGGTGATTGGCTGCTGCGTCATAGAAATCTTTGGCAACGTATGGGTCCTCTTTGATTGTGGTGTCACTTGAGCTTCTTCCTCTCTTAGGCGCTTAGTCCCCCTCATGGGTTTCTTTGAACTGGTTCCTACTTCTTCAATTGATGTGGCTGTTTTCTTTTTCTTTGGAACAGTCGCTGACTTGGCATATTTCGCTAACTCTATTGATGTCGGCATCAAGCGTAAGCAATTCTTCATGTCAAGTGCCTCATAAATGAGGAGGGTCAAGGCCGAACTACCATTCAGAAACTTTTTCTATCCCCACTTTTTCTTTGCTTCAAATAGGCGGTCTTGAATGTATGGAGTCATATTTACTTTATTTCCCACCTGTCTCATAGCGTGTGAGAGTAGTTGCACAATAATCTTTTGAGGTGCTGTGTATCTATGCATACTCGGAAAGCAAAAATGCTGGTGCACTAAGCGAACAAAGTCTTCAATATCTGTTCTGTTGATTTCCAAAAATGTTTTCTTTTTCGGATCATGACATTCATCTTTGACATTGGTGAGTCCCTCTTGATTCCATCCAAAAACTCTGTTAATTAGCTCATGAGTGAATTGAATTGTTTTCCAGGTACCAACTTTGTCAAGTACCCTTGCTTCCGGGACTGATGCCTTATTCGACACGGATTGAAGTGTGTTCATCACTTGAGAACATCTCTGGAAATCTGGCATATAGATAGGCAATCTTAAGAATGCATCAATTCCTGCTTGTGTCTAGACATCCGTCATGCGCGGTAATCCTTGTATGATAGTCTTGAAATCTTGTGACATGAGAGGGAAGTAGTGATCCCTATCCATAATCCTGATTGTTGCCATGAAAATTTCGGACACTGGTTGGCCATCCAGAAACCAATGACCTCTTGCTTTAGTTATTGATTCCAAGGGAAGAAGCTGGATATCTTCTTCTTGCGTAGCCTCGGAATTAGAAGATGCCATCTGCACTCAATATATGAAGTATTTGGATGGCGATGCACCACACTGCACTCTCCTTCTCGAGAGCTCCACGACGATATGCTCGGAGTAGCAAAACGAACTCCTGACGCCACACACAGTACTCCGCACTGAGGCTGTACAATACGCAGAAAACGCAGTATACAGGGAGCACGAAGACAGACTTCTTAGGTCTTACAAATGCGGTCGAACTTACAGTCTGTGACTGACCAGGCCACTATATGTTTTATTAAAGAACATATACAAAGAAGTGTCTGGTGGCCATTTGGCCTTTCACATGGACACTAACGGTAACAATCTCCCACTAAAGGCCAATATGGCCAGAGTAACTATGGGAGAAAAAAAGAAAGAATGATAAAGAATACCTGAGTGTAAGTATACAAACTATACCTCCCACCTGATGGGCATGTTACACAGTATACAAGTGACTGTGTAAGATCAAGAATCAAGTAACCCCCATCAAGTGACAACAGTGTCGAAAGCTATCCTGTGGTAGAGCTTTAGTCAAAGCATCTGCAGCATTATCTCGAGTGTGAACCTTCTCAAGAATAATGCTCTCAGTGGCTAAGCAATCTCTAATGAAGTGATACCTCACCTCAATGTGCTTGGTCTTTGCATGATAGACCGGATTCTTAGCCAAAGCAATGGCACTCTGACTATCACTGAGCAAGTGAGGTACATGCTGAGGCAAACCCATATTGCAAGCAAGACGAGAAAGCCACAATGCTTCCTTACATGCCTCACTTGCTGCAACATACTCTGCTTCTGTGGTGGAAACAGCTGTACATTCTTGAAGACGAGATCTCCAAGAGATAGCACCTCTAGCAAAATGAAAAATGTACCCTGATGTAGACTTACGATTGTCTACACAACCAGCATAGTCAGAATCTGTGTAACCAATAATGGATGCTTTCCCTCTACCTAAGCATAGACACTTGTCCTTAGTGCCACTCAGATATCTCAAAATCATTTTGACCGCTTCCCAATGTTTCTTGCCAGGATTAGACATATATCTGCTCACAACTCCCACTGCAAATGCAATGTCTGGTCTCGTAGCTACCATAGCATACATGAGACTACCAACAGCAGACTGATAGGGAATTTTGGTCATGAATTCCTTTTCCTCATCTGATTTGGGGCAGTCATCCTTGCTCAATTTCACATATGTGGGTAAAGGTGTACTCAATGCCTTTCCTCCCTGCATATTGAATCGATGAAGTACTTTGGATATGTACTCACTTTGAGACAAGTATATGCATCTTTTACTCCTATTACGAGTAATGCGCATGCCAAGAATATGTTTGGCATCTCCCAAATCCTTCATATCAAATGTCTGACTCAACTTCTTTTTGAGAATTGACAAATCATAAGAGGACTTCCCAGCAATCAACATATCATCGACGTAAAGTATCAAGCATATCAAGCTGCCATCAGAACATCTCTTTGTGTAGAGACAATGATCCTCATTGCTCCGAGAATAGCCTTGGGACTTCATAAAAGCATCAAACTTTTGGTACCATTGTCTAGGAGACTGTTTAAGTCCATACAAGCTCTTCTTGAGCTTACAAACTAGACTTTCCTTGCCAGGAACTACATAACCCTCTGGTTGTTCCATATAGATCTCATATGTAAGATCTCCATGCAAGAAAGCTGTTTTCACATCCATTTGGACTAGCTCTAAGTCCTCCATTGCAACGAATCCAAGCAACATGCGCAAAGTAGTCATCTTGACCACTGGAGAGAAGATTTCCTCAAAATCAACACCATGTTGTTGCTTAAAACCCTTTGCAACAAGTCGTGCTTTATATTTTGGAGAAGCACTATCTGATGTGAATTTCAGCTTATATACCCATTTACATGGTAAAGCTTTCCTTCCCTTTGGCAAAGGTACTAAGTCCCAAGTACCATTCTTGTGAATAGAATCCAACTCACTCTTCATGGCACACTCCCACTTGACATGATCCTCTGTCTGCATAGCCTCTTTGTAGCAAGAGGGCTCACCGGCATCTGTTAGCATAACAAAATCCAAACCTGGAACATATCTATCAGGTGGATATGAGACACGTGCAGAACGTCTCAATGGTTGCTGAACAGGAACATGTGCAGACTGATCTGAATGGACATTCTCTTGAACATCCCTATGTGCAGCATTTTTATGCATGCTAACCGGAGGACTAGTATCCTCAAACACCACTCTTCTCACTTCAACCTCCTTAATCGGATGTTTATGCATCTTAGACTCATTAAAAATGACATCACTACTTCTGATCACTGACCGTGTTTCAGGATCCCATAAGCGATATCCAAATTGTCCTTCTCGACCATATCCAAGAAAAATGCATTTCTTTGACTTATGGTCCAACTTCTGTCTAAGATTCTTGGGTATATGAACATATGCTTCACACCCAAAAACTCGAAGATGATCATAATATGGTGGTTTCCCTGTCCATAACTCTTGTGCCACTTTCAGACCTTTGGCAGTACTAGGTGAAAGGTTAATCACATGAACTGCAGTCAATACTGCTTCTGCCCAAAAACCTTGTGAGAGGTTTGCATGATGCAACATAGAGACTACTCTATCTTGAATAGTTCTATTCATCCTCTCAGCTACACCATTCTGTACTGGGGTATAAGGAGCTGTAAACTCTCTACGAATCCCTCTACACTGACAGAAAAAGCTGAATTCATGTGAGGTATACTCACCCCCATTATCTGAACGTAAAGCCTTAAGCTTAGTTCCTTTTTCAGTCTCAACTGAAGCAAGCCATTTTCTGAAAGTAGGGAATACATCATCCTTCGATTTGATAGGATATACCCAGACTTTTCTAGTAGCATCATCTATGAAAGTGACAAAGTAAAGAGAACCACCTAAGGACCTAGTGGGCATAGGACCACACACATCTGTATGAACAAGATCTAAAGGCTGAATTGAAGAGTCAATGTGCGTTTTATGCACATTTCTGGTTTGCTTTCCATATTGACAATGCTCACAAAATGAAAAATCAGAGAAAGATAACACAGGTAAGTAGCCAGAACGAGAAAGATTTTCCATTCCACTACGAGATATATGGCCCAAACGACCATGCCAAATACAAGCCATAGGCTGTTCAGTAACAGCTAACAAGTGTTCTTTCTGTGATACAAATAAAGGGTAAAGTGAGCCAACTTTCCTTCCTTTTGCAATAACCATATTGCCCTTTGATATACGAAAGGACTGAGCATAGAAGACCACCTTGTAACCAAGGTCATCAAGTTGACCAACTGACATCAAACTGCGTGATAACTGAGGTACATGGCATACATTATGCATAGTAAATTTTGAACCGTCAATGAACTGCACAACCACATCTCCAATCCCCACAACATCACACTGGTAAGAGTCACCAAGTCTCACGGTACCAAGAGACTTTACTGCATAATTAGAGAACCATTCTCTATGTGGTGTCACATGGAAAGAAGCACCAGAATCTAGCAGCCAGGTGTGGGAAAGAGAATCAGCCATAAGTGCCTCAGATGGCACAGTACTATCAAGTGTCAACACATCAGCATCATCAGAAATAGCATTAATTTCTTCAATCTTCACAGTCGAAGTAGATGGTGCAGGTAACTGTTTAACATGCCCATCAACATTCTGTCCTTTACCTTTAGCATTCTTTAATGCATAACAGTCTTTCTTCATGTGTCCTTTCTTATGACAATAATGGCATTCAATATCCCTCTTCCTTGATTTACTTCTGCTCTTATTCCGTTGACCATTCTTTTCCTTGTTCTTGCTCCTGCCACGTTGTTGATTCTTTCCTTGATAAGAATCACGAACATTATATGCATCTCCACTCTGAGTGCCAACCATAGATTTTCTACGAATCTCCTCACTCAAGAGTGCTCCACATATGTCATCATAGACGAGTTTACCACCTGGTGCACTATTGCTAATAGCTGTGCAAAATGTATCCCATGATGATGGCAGGGTGCATAACAGCAATACTGCTTTCATTTCATTGTCCATATCCATTTTCTGAGCCTGTAACTGGGAGAATATGGCATCAAACTCATTTAGATGAGCAGCAACACTATCTGTGTCCTTCATACGAAGGTCGTATAATTTTCTCATCAGATATACTTTATTTGATGCCGTCTCTTTTTCATATGTATTGCATAACTTCTTCCAAAGCTCCTCTGCACTTTCACAGTCTAATACTGTAAAGTAAACATTATCTGCTAGGTGCAAGCGAATGGTAGACCTGGCCATTTCATCTAACTCATCCCAATCATCTTCATCCATGTCAGCAGGCTTCTTTGAAATCCCATTTACTGGCTTCCATTGCCTTCTTTGAATCAGCACATCTTTAATCTGATTCTTCCATAGAGCAAAGTTTGTGCCATCAAATTTTCGGATCTCAAAATGGTCTTTGCCCTGCAAGTTATAGCTCCTCCTCGGAACGCTAGCACTAGACCCTGATCCACCGGATGTGCCTGAGACCTCTGATGCCATGATCGTAGAGAACTGAATAGAATGATAATGGAGCTAGAAGAGTCCAAACACCAACAAATAAGTGTATCAAGGAGTAAATCGACCACTATATAGTTGACTAAACCAGAAATCTGGAAAAATTTTGCCAGAGTATCCTCTGCAATATTAGCATATGACCAGTGTCAAAGTATCATAAAACTGCAAGTACTGACATGTCTACCTGCATAGTGAATCACTGACTCCACTGCATATAATCAGTTACCCAATAGAAGCCAACTAGGCTTATCGAGCACCTATGAACAACTATCATACATCTCCTATGGCGAGGCTGGGTAAGTCTTCCACCTGCATCACCGAAGAGACCCCGACATCTGGGTGTCTCCCAGTTAAGAAAACCTCACCACGACCCTCTTTATCAAACGTAAAAGGCTTTATGCAAAGAACGTAACCGCCATATCAATGCCCACATGGACGTACATAAGCGGTATCCACAGAAGCGTACATGGTGTGTATGTGCTCAATATATGCAGTAAAATGACACTGAAAAGGCTGAATACACAGCCCAAAAACTAGCCAATAACACCTGCAAGTGTCTGTCACCTCTAATGTTTTAGGCTTTAAAAAACCTGCATAAATTTGCAGCGACTGCTCCCACCAAAACTGAAAACCCCTCGAGAAACCTGTAGTTTTACGAGTGTGGCTGAAAATACAGCCCCAAAGGTTGATATTTATTGTCTGAGAAGTACAAGGAACACTCTTCTTGATGTTCTTGGACCTGTGTGAAGAGAACTACGTGTGAAAGTACTCCGAAATGGCTCCAAAAACACCCCAAAATTGCTTCAGAAATAGGCTTTAAAAGCAAAAATGAAGCTTTGAGGGACCAAAACTTGTTCAAGGTAATGTCAAACTTAGTCTTTCCCCTTCTTCAAACACCACAAGAGTGTAGCTTAGTGGCAAGAGATTGCCACGGTTAAGCGAGCTCTGGGGGGAACAGTACTGGGATGGGTGACCTCCCGGGAAGTACCGGGAACCTCTATATTCCTTGATCGTTGAGGTCCTCCCTCGCGCGCAGCCAACGGCGCCAACGGTGACTTCGGTGACTCGGATGACAAGGTATGCCAAGGTCTATGCCTTGGTCGCCGCCTTGGTCGTAAGCCTTGGAGAAAGCCGGGGGGGGGGGGTTCTCGCTTCGCTCGCACAAAAGGAACAAAGCTTTTTGCCTCGAGCTGCTCTGATACCAGTGAAGTATTTGGATGGCGATGCACCACACTGCACTCTCCTTCTCGAGAGCTCCACGACGATATGCTCGGAGTAGCAAAACGAACTCCTGACGCCACACACAGTACTCCGCACTGAGGCTGTACAATACGCAGAAAACGCAGTATACAGGGAGCACGAAGACAGACTTCTTAGGTCTTACAAATGCGGTCAAACTTACAGTTTGTGACTGACCAGGCTACTATATGTTTTATTAAAGAACATATACAAAGAAGTGTCCGGTGGCCATTTGGCCTTTCACATGGACACTAACGGTAACAATATATACCAGAAATCAGTGGCAAGCTGGTATCAAGAATCATCTTTCACTTATCCTCATTGAATTTGTAATGCTCCACGTGAATTGTGTCGTCCCTTCCCCGTGGGTGTGAGAAAGGTAATACCTGGGATTTTTCATACTTTTATATAATTTTATGTTTTAGTTTGAAAGAAAAATAGAAAAGTTAGTTCATAGCCGAAGCGATTATTAATTTTTGAGTGATTTTCTTAGATTATGTACAAGTGCTCTCCAATTTCCCGAGAGGGAAACATGCTTCACTATCCTGAAACAGAAGAAAAATGTACCGAATGCTTGGCCTTGTAATGTGGCCCTATCATGCATACTTTGGGTTCTGGTAACTCCAAATGTGTGCAACTCGAATTATTTGGTAGAAGTATACAGCTTGTCTTGTCCAAATCTGCTTTATTCTGTTGGGACAGATGGTGTTCCCAACATTCCTGGTGAATGCGATGCTTCTCATATGGTGCTTCTGCTTTGTCTGCTTTTTGAATCTTGGAATGACGTGTGAATCGTATGTAGACTCCTGCTCTATCCTGTAGCAGTTTATCTTCTGTTGTTTTACCTTTAGATCATACTGATTCTCCTTGTGCCTTGATTAGACCGTTTTGATGATTGTCATTTGAGTACATGATTTGGGAATCCATATTTGTGTTCGGGCCGGTTGAGCAACTACCACCTTCTTCGGAATCCATACTCGAGAAATTTTGTGTGGAACTAGGTGTCCAAAATGATATGTATTTTTATTATGTCGTTCCTTCTAATGTCGTGAGTAATTCTATTGTTGAAGATACGCATTCACTTGATCTTTTCGGATCCAAGCCTGTCTAGTGTAAGGAACGGGGTATATCCTTATGTGTGCAGATTCGTAAGAGTATTGCTGACTTGTTTCTCTGGTGCTCGATTCCTCACTGAGGCTGTTTTTGGATAGGACACTAATCATGTGATTGATTGGATTAGAGAATTGTGTGCAATCAGGATTCGTTATGTCCGCACATGAAGTATTCGACGAAGGGGTTTCCATAGTGTGAGTGAACATACATTCGTCATTGTGCTCATTTAAGTGAGTTCTCGGTTCTACACTTTTGTCTTTTATTGGTTGTTCGTCTAGCATGTTGAATACTTCACGATGTCCTATCTTGGCCAAGATGTATCCTAAGGCCAATTGAACAGTCACTTCGCATTCGTATATCCAATCTTGGCCTAACAAAAGCTCTTCTAATAAATCCTGGTCATGACATACTAAGACTTTTTGTTCCATTGTGTTGTTTCTGAGATGTAGAGGTAAGGCAATCTCTCCTATACATTTGGTAATTTTTCCTCCTATTCCCATCAGTTGTGCCTTAGATGGACATAATTCTTCCTTGAGTTTCTGAGTCAATGAAAATTTGATACAGCTTATAGCAGCTCCTGTATCAATGAGAGCATCCACTAAGTGGTACTCTTTTGTTCCCGCACCCAAATTCAAATAAAGTTGCGTCATTTGCTGACCTAGGTTTTCAATGGCTCTAAAATTAGCCATTGGGACGAGTTCCTCTCCTAGTCGATATCTCTCATCTCTCTCGCATCTATTCTTTTCGTTTTCTGATTTGTTCTAGTGCTTCTTGCCTAGCTCCTTCTCGTATTCTTTCGTCCTCTATGCGCCTATTTTTACCCATTATTAATCGTGACATTATCTCTTCAGTCAATGGCTCTAGATATTTTTTCACTCGACATCCACTGATATAGTTTGGTAATACGTCTCCATCTAGGGTTGCTAAACTGATGGCTCTGCTGGTGGATATGCGATTGATGATTAACGGGCCGTATCCTCTTTTCTGCAGTTTCTTTGCGTGTTGTTTCAAAGTATAAACCAAAACTAAATCTCCTTCCTTCAAGTTTTTATCTTTGATATGAACATCAAAATAGGCTTTCTGTCGCCTTTTTGCAGCATAAATCTCTGCTACCGCTTGTAACCTAGTTTCATGTAACTTTTCTATTTGATCCAATTGAGCTGATAGTTCATGTCCAGTTCACTCATAATTTGTTGCTACTCGGAGAGTGGGTATTAAGAAATCAATTGGCAAAATAGCATTCTGTCCGTACACTAAGTTAAAAGGAGTAGTTCCTATAGCTGTTTTTTAAGCTAATCGGAATGCCCATAAAGCATGATGTAATTGTTTATCCCAATCCGATCTACCATTGTTCACAATTTTTGTGAGAACTGTACACAAGATTTTATTTGAACCAGCCTGTCCATTGGCTTGTGGGTGATATGGGGCTGATTTCTTATGAATTACCAAGAATTCATTCAGTAGGGCTTCTATAACTTCATTCACAAAGTGCGTGCCTCTATCACTCACAATTTCTATCGGCAGTCCAAATCTAGTGAAAACGTTCTCAAAGAGAAACTTGGCTGTAGTTCTTACATCATTTTTCTTGGTTGCTTTGGCTTCAACCCATTTGGTCAAATATTCTGTGGCTACAATTATGTACTCAGCATGGGATCCTTTAGCTAGTGGGCTAATAGGTCCTATGAAGTCTATTCCCCATTTAGTAAAGGCTCTGGCACTCATCATGGGTTTCAGCGGCATTTCATCTCTTCTAATTGGATATTTCGTTCGTTGACATGTATCACATCGTTGCACATATGTGGCTGCATCTTGATGTAGAGTTGGCCACCACATTCCTGCAACGAGAATCATTTTTGCAGTTTTATCTGCAGAGAAATGTCCTCCTGCAGCTCCTGTATGTGCCATTTCTAAAACAGCAAGATACTCGTCTTCATGAATGCACATTCGTAAATGATTATCTCTTCCTCGCTTAAAGAGTTGTTTTCCTATGAGAGCAAAGTCCTTGCTTTGTTCTACAAGTGCACGTTCCCTTGCTAGCGTTGCTCCTTCTGGGTATTCTTGGGTCTTCAAGAACTTTACCAGAGGCATGCTCCATCTTGGTGCTACAGTGGAGTAGCATAAATTAGAGTTCTCTTCTGGATTCCGTTCTTGACAAGTTGGGTGGGCTGATACATAATTATGTGTATCCCTTTGCATGGTTGGCCAATATATGCCTAATCTCTTCAATGTTTGCCATGTTCCGTTTGCATTTAAATGAGTTTTCCATTGATTTACATGTGCTTTTTGAAGCCACATTTCTTGTTCCTCCTCTTCAATTAACTTTTTGCATATCTCCAACCTTTCTTCTTTTTTATACTTTCCTTTTTTATTTTCTTCTTTAAGTTTCTATTTTTCTTTTTGATCTTGTTCGTTTTTTTCCTTCTCCATCCGTTGCTGTAGTTTCTTTTCCTTTATCCTATCTCAACGATTCTTCCATCTCTGGGTTCGTTTACTTACGATACTTTTTCAGGCTCTTTCGAGTCTTCAACTCTTTAAGGTGTGGGTGGGTTCACCTCTCTGTCACTTTGGTCATTCTTCCCAGTTTCTTTTGGTGTCTCTCTAGCTTTAGCTCTTGTTATTGCTTTCAATGGCATGGTGTACTCCTTATCACTCCCTGACGACTCTATCACTTCTATCACATTAATCTGCACGTTCGAGTTAACTTTGTTAGGATTTTTGGGGCAATCTCTGAAAAGGTGTTCTTTACCACAATCACTACAGTATCCTTCCCAAACTCGATGTGGTGGTGGTGGGTTTGGTAGTGTACATTCTCTGATATAATGATCACCTCCGCATCTATAACATGGTCCTCTGGGTACAGGCGGTCTGTTCATAGGTCGGGGGGGTATGGGTGCTCTGGGAGCTGTGTACATCAATGACACATAATCTTGCTCATATCCGTAAGAATTATCTAGTGCTTCCATGCCATATGCGTAAGGTTCGTATGTTTGTCCATATTCTATCATGGAGCTCTCATATGCGGAATAATCTCCTTGATTATGGTCATAGGATGAATCATATGGTTCACTACTAGTCAAAGGCGTGGCTGGAACTATTGCTCTCTCAAGGTTCTCTTCCTGTCTAGCTACTTTCACTGAGACTACATTTTGAGGATGGGGCGGTTGTTGTCCTAACACTGGTTGTGGTTGAGTGTAACTTTGATAAGCATAGGGTCGTGGTGCTAGTGCCTCCTGTTGATATGTAGGATATCTAAAGGCTTCTCCTCCTTGATCTCTCTACGGGTATCCATAAGGTCTCATGAGCGGTTGTACTAGTCTTGATTGCCGATTGTAAGGACAGTTTTATGTACTGTGGTTTGTGTACTTTTGTTCTATGCTGCAGTATTTAGAGGGCCCGGAATAGGTGGTCTATTGTAAGCATAAGCAGGTGGTGCAACTACACCCCTAGTGCACAAATGAGAGGGATGATCACCTCCACAGTGCATACATCTTCTAAGCATGGACACTCTCATTGGGTTGTTGGGGTAGTTCCTCTGTCCTCGAACGTTCAACTTCTTTGCTACTAAGTCGGCTATTTCCTCTACATTGTTCTTAGGGTTTGATGCGCTGCTGACTGAATCTTCACTTTTTACGCTACCTTGAGGTATTTTCATATCTTCCGCTAGGTTGTCCTCTAGATCAATACATTCTTTCATACACTCTTGCAAAGTTTGAACTGTTTTCACATATACCAGAGATCTTAATGATCCATTCACTAACCCTTCCAAAAACAATGACACCATTTTGTTTTGGGTGGGTCTCTCTTCCACTGGGCATCTATCCACATACTGCTTGAATCTTCTTGCTGCCAATCTCATTGATTCTGTAGGAGCTTGCATAAAACTATGGATCAATGAGGAAGAGTTATATTTAATCCCAGATTTAGTGAATTCCTCAATCATTTCTTGATAGACTTGTTCCATGTTTTGAAAATTATTAGGATCTAATGGCTAGAACCAAGCTAAAGCTGTGTCTGTCAAAGTTAGACCAAAAGATTCATATTGGATCAAGAACTCTTCCACTTGTTCGGCTCTGATTACTTGCTTGAATTCCGCTATATGATTGTAAGGTTCACTAGAGCCATCATAATGATTTCTCATGCATTTGGCGACTTGGATGGGTCTTAATCTTCTTCCTACCTCAGGTGGTCTAGGCATCACAGGGAAAACTGGTCTTCCTATCGGTATACCAGGTCCTCTTACCACAGGTGGTCTATCTGGGACGGGGATTCTATTCCTTGGGTCAACAGGTGGCTGAGGCCGATGGTTAGGGTTATTTGCAGGCATAACAAATTGCACATGGGGTCTAACCAGGATTTGTGTTTGTTGTGTTTGTCCAGACTGTTTATATGAATTATCCTGAAACATTCCTTAAGGGTTCTGAGAAGTAGTCGCTTGATCCCTAGGAGGGAATACCGGAATGTTCTAATATTTCAACCCTGCTCTTTCTGACTCTGTTAGAGGCCAATACCTCCTATGGTTTTTGTCCAAATATGTGATGATGGTGGGGATTTCAGGATCTTGTAACTCATAGACAATAACTGGGTTAGGGGCTACTTCCCATAATGAAGAGTGGGCTCTAAGGAGATGCTCCATTCCATTGATCAAATACACATCCATTAAGGAGTCATCTTGGGGAACTAGGTCTCCTCTCGAAACCCTAACAACAGTAGACCTCCCTCTAGGAGTGGTCACTTGTTCTTCATGTCCCTCTGCATTAAGGTTATGAGCATTATCTTCTTCCCCTTGTTCGTTGATACTTTCAGGATGTTCCGTAACAACATACTGGATGTCTCTCTTTTCCATATAAAATCCTCCTGCATACTTAACTGCTGGCCTAGGCACTATGTAAGCATCTGAAGCTTTCTTTAGTCTGGCCACTGATCGGTTTAGACCATCTAGGTAGATAGGTATCTCATTTTGGTTGGTGTTCACATATTCCAAAGATGTCCGATATTCTCCCTCAATAATTGACATCATGCCAATCATTGGTATGTGAGCGGTTACTGGGTTTGGCTACACTTCCCAGTGAAGAGATTACACTTCTTCGGCTTCCTAGGGTTCTTCCAGATCTTAAGTTCATTCACTTAAAAGCTCTGATCAACTTTAGCCAACCTCTAGCTCCTAGAGCTTTGTACTGAGGGTCTGAATTCTAGGGAAAATTTGGTTGGAATAAGATTGACAGAGAATCCTTAATTCACGATACTTGACCCCAAAAAAAAAAGTCCACGATACACGATATCTGCAAAAACTCGATACACGATACTTCAGGAAACACGATATATGATACTTAGTGGACACGATACTCTATACTTCATGAACTCGATACACGATACTTGACCTTGCTGTGTCACGATACTTCAGGAAACACGATATATGATACTTAGTGGACACGATACACGATACTTCAGGAAACACGATATATGATACTTAGTGGACACGATACTCGATACTTCATGAACTCGATACTCGATACTTCATGAACTTGATACACGATACTCGATACTTCATGAACTCGATACTTGCTAGGTATTGGGATGGTTGCCCCCACGATACACGATAGTCCACAAGTATCGGGAAAACCACCTCCACGATACTTGATATCAGATAAGTATCGCGTTTGGAACTCACGATACACGATAGCCGATAGTCCGTAAGTGAATTCCCCACGATAGTCGATACTAGACCGAGATCGTTTTTTGTGAACACGATACTCGATACTTCGCAAGTATCGCGAGAATTTTCCAGCGATACTCGATATCTCGCAAGTATCGCGGAAGGATTATGACGATACTCGATATGTCACAGGTATCGTGATTGAAAATTCACGATAGAAGATACTTGACAGGTATCGCTGTCAGGTCACGATACACGATATACGATATCTGATAAGTATCACGAGTGTTTTCTCAGCGATACACGATACTCAATGCCTTGCAAGTGTCGCGATACTCGACCACAGGAGTTCACGATACCTAGGTATCACGATACTCGACCGTGGGAGAACACGATACTTGACATTTTTTCACTTTGTGGCAAATGTTTTTGGATTTTGAGTACATACAAGGTTTCTTAAGCTTATCTACCCTCTCCCCTCAGTCTGTATCATAGAAATAAACTCTCTTTTTGGCCCTATCTTCTTTTCACAATACTTGCAGTAGGTTCTTCTACCGAAATGCTTATTTTAGTTGACAATGATGATTAGAAGATTAAAGTGCTCACCTTGGGAACTCTCTTTCAACTTCTCAACCACTCCTACTCGCCTGCGTAGCTCAAACACCCAGCTCTCCAAACATGATACTCCACTACTTGCTTCCACGATACTTGCTTTGGAAACATGTGATTTGAAAAAGGCAAAGTTTTTGGCTTTTATACTCTTTTGAAAAGTTCTCCTAACTACAAAGACTCAACAAGACTAAGATTGAAGGCTACTCCAACTTCCTAACTACTCCCTTCTTCCTCCTACTCTACTCACTCTACTCACTTCCCTAGACTATCAACTTACTACACACACTCCAAGAGTGAGAAGTAATAAGTGCGGATGAATGTGACTTACCAAAGAAGAGAAATTCACAACTCCTCTACTTGCTTCAATGCTAAAAGCTATTTACCATCACACGAATGCCTCGGTTTGATTCGACACTCCCCGACAATGGCGCCAAAAACATGTGTACCTAAGGACAATCCTAGGGACTTGTGGAGAAAGAGACTATACCTCAATCCCCCTCAAGTGCATATATTGGGGATTTACGCTTTATTTGTCAATCCAAGGAGTATAAAAAACTAGCCGAGTGTATGAAGACATGCATTCAAATGATGATCAATGCAAATGAGTTTTCGAAAGAGTGTAAACAAGGCTAAGACTAATCCAAACAAGCTTCAATTGTCAATAAGGGTGTCGCGATACTTGGAGCAGCAGCCAATAGTAAATTGAGCTTTTCTCTCAGCTCCAAACTCCAAATATAGCAAATAGCATACGCCTTTCGAAGCTTTTGAGAAGATGCATCCAATGGTGGTATTTTCACTCAATTCTGACACTTCTACTTCAAGTTATGAGCAAAATACTGAGTCATGGGAATGACCTTCCTACACTTCACACACACCTTAACCAGAGCAAACAAACACTTTCATGGATAGACAACACTTCCTAACACTCTTTTCAAGCAACACACATGCATACAAGCTCACAAAGAAGATGATACAGAGAGAAGAAGACACAAATTCGAATTTCTGTGCTCTTGATTCTCACAATGGCAAAAAGTCTTTACAAAGAGTCACAAATTGACTTATATACATGTGCCCTAAAAATGGTCCTTTCACACAAGAGATCGGCACTTTATTCACTAAAATGCTAATTTCCTACTAATTTACATGGGTAAGCTACTAATCTTCTGTGGGGATGCATCTAGAGGACTCCTCTAGTGCGTTTACATCGAAAAAAATATATTACAAAATGATTATGATACAAGAATGAGGTGTCCAAATCGAAAAAATTTTGGGGCCCGTCTTTTTCTCTGCCTTGTGCTCTTCTTTGCTCTGCAACAATCACCTTATATGTTAAGTGTGCACATGATGTGCTTCTAATCATTGTTGTATGTCGATGAGATGTTGTTCACTCATCCTAATGAGAAGCATATTGTTGAATTTAAGATTGATTTTCATGCCTCTTTTGAGAAATAGATTTGAGGCATTTGCATCATTGTTTGGGGATTCAATTTATGCAAGTTGATGGGGAATATCTTTGTGTCAAAAAAAATATATTGAAAGTATTGCAGTATTTTGGCCTTGATGATTGCAAATCTATTACCACTCCTATGGAAACTAGTTTATAGTTGAGTCTTCATGATGCTTGAGATGCATTTGATGTTGTTCTATATCAGTAGGCTCTTGGATGCCTGATTTACTCATGCATAACTAGACATGATATTCAATTTGTTGTCTCTCATATGAGTAGGTTTATGCATTGTCTGGGTGTCAGTCATTGAGAGGGAATTAAGCGCATCTTTTGCTACTTGAGTGGTACCTGACTAATTAGATTGTTTTGTCCCTAGGAGAGATCATTACCGCCAAAGTTACATGCTTTTTCTAGATCATACTGGGTTGGTTGCTATGACACTCATGTATCCACCAGTGGTTTTTGCTTCATGCTTGGTAGCTAATGCATATCTTGGTTGAGCAAGAAGCAGCCCACTATGGCCACTTCTAGTTGTGAGGCTTATTAAAGGGTAGCTTTCATAGTGATTGCTGATTGTGTGTGGGTCAAATGCCTTTTGGTTGATTTGGGTGTTGGTCTCTCTTCTTCCACGACCATCTTCACATGATAGTCAGAGTGCATTAGCACTTGTGAGGAACCCTTTGTTCCATGCTTGCACAAAGCACATTGAGGTGCACTATGATTATGTCAAGGAGAGGTTCATTTCAGGAGAGATCAATTTGGTTTATGTGCACATAGGATAATGTTGCAGACCTTTTCATAAAGGCTTTGCCTATGGAGAACTTTGAAGATTTTTGCAAAGCTTTGGGCTTACTTCCTTTTTTGGATTGATCTATTTCCACATAGCTTGGCACTTCCTTATGCATGTGTGCTGACTCCTTGTTCACTACATCACTCCCGAGGGATTGGTTGATATATTTCGACACCATTGTGTGTGAACACACTTAGGATTGATGGAAACTTTTTTCCTTGTGCATGAGTTTTTTTTTCGTATTGTATATATGCCTATAACCCTAATGAGTGATGTATCTTTGTACATTCCCTTGGTAATACATTCTGTATTGTGCTCCAAGCTTCTTCTTCTTCCTTGTGTTGTTCGTGTGCTTTTGCAAACCTTGAACTCCACATGCCAAATGACCAATGTTTGCAGCATTTTTGTGCTTGCAACTCATCATGGTTGGAATGTACATTAGTTAGACATTAAAATTGTATTTTTGAATGGTGATTTACATGAAGAAGTATATGTATTTCAATCCCATGGTTTTGTGAAAAAAGGCATGAAAACAAGGTGTGCAGGTAAGAAAAAGGCATTATATGGTTTGAAGCAAGCATCACTTGCTTGGTATGAAAAGATAAATTTCTACTTTCTAGCACATGGATTTGAGAATATTCCAACTAAAAGCACCTTATATGTTAAGCATGCAAATAATGCACTTCTGATCATTGTGTATATGTTGGTGGAATGTTGTTCACTATTCCTAATGAGAAGCATATTGCTAAATTTAAGGATGATTCACATGCCTCTTTTGAGATTTTAGTTTTGGGGTGTTTGCATCGTTATTTGGGCATTACATTTATGCAAGTTGATTGAGGAACAACCTTGTGTCAAACAAAATATGTTGACACAATATTGTAGCATTTTGGCCTTGAAGATTGCAAACCTATTGCCACTCCCATGAAGACAAGTTTATGGTTGAATATTCATGATATAGGAGATGCATTTGATGTTTTTCTCTATCAATAAGTTATTATGTGCTTGATTTACTTATGCATAACTCATCATGATATTCCGATTTTTGTCTCAAAACATGAGCAAGTATATGAATTGCCCACCATATTTACATGCTTTTTGACTCAAATGAGGTTGGTTCCTATGACCCCTATGTGTCCACAAGTGGTTTTTGCTTCATGCTTGGTAGATCTTGCATATCTTGGTTGAGCAAGAAGTAGCCCATTGTGGCCACTTCTTGTTGTGAGGCTAAGTATAGGGCAACTTTCACAACACTATTGAGTGTGTGTGGCTCATATGCCTTTTGCTGATTTGGGTGTTCGTTAGTCTTCTACCACAACTATCTTTACTGATAGTCTGAGTGCATTGGCAGTTGCGAGGAACCCTAAGTTCCATGCTCACATAAAGCACATTGAAGTGCACTATCATTATGTCATGGAGAGACGATCTACTGGAGAGATCAGTTTGGCTTAGGTGCCCACATAGGATAACATAATATGGATGGTTCTATCCATCCATGCACTCCCTATATGGAGCTTAAATGGTGATCTAGATAGAAGCTAGGTGAAGAGCTATAGTCCAAGACAATGGGTACTAATATGGATACCGTAATGGTTCTAAACACCACAAACAATGTTGTTACATGGGGAGGGGACCATCCTTATAAGGTCCTCCAAGCCTAAGTCCACCTACCCATGTTCTAGGGTCATCGTAGCTTGATCCATGCCCAAATAATCTCCACCATTGATCTGTGGGGTAAATCAAATGGTAGAAAGGTAGGATCAACAACCATTTGTTTGTAGTCGTTGATCTTACTTAATCCACAATTAAGATCAAGTCTAGATCTAATGGGCCACATCAAATAGACCCTTCCCCAAGTTAAGAAAGGTACTTTTGTTTCTAGGCCTTGATTTAGGTTGATTATTCACATAAGATCAATCCCAAATCCAATGGCTTTGAAGTAACCTTCCTAACTATCCATCTACAGTCTATCTCTAGACCTCATCTGATCTCAAAGTCAGGAACCTACCAATGTCCAACACTCTCACATGGCTTCTCCTCATAATGGGGGCCTTACAAAATAGAGTGTTATGGAACAATGGTGGTGCTACATAAGGGTGAGGCATTAATCATATTTAACACCCCCTTCAATGTCCACCCAGAGGTGAACTACCTTCTTGGCTTGATGCCAATTCTTCCATGAGGATCAGCATTGACCATGTCTAACACCCCCCCTCAATGTCCACCTAGAGGTGAACTATCTTCTTGGCCCAATGCCAAGTATTCAAAGATGTATATGAAGTAGATCCTTTGTAAGCACTTTGATGAAGGTACCTGCTGCATTCTTCATGGTTGGATAGTAGACTATTTCCACCATCCTTCTCAAGTGTACATGCTTGTTGATTTTTGTTGATGAAGTCTTGCTTGACAACTCACTTGTGCAGACTGCTCTGAATGGTCTTCCAGATTCATATCAAAGTTTTGCTTTTACTATTAGATTGATTATGAAAGGCAATCCAAATGCCTTAACATTTGAGGAGTTCACCTCTATTCCATTGCAGGAAGATCAGTCTAGGCAAAATAGGTCCATTATGCATGTTGTAGATCAAGCTTTGCTGGCTAGTCAGAAGGGCAAAGGTAAATGGAGCTCATCTACTAGTAAGTAGAAATTTCCTAATTCCGCACAATCAAAGAAGGATGACAGAGACGAGAAGAAAACAGAAAAGCAGAAATTGTTTTGCAAATACTGCAACATAAATGATCATGTCATAAAGAGTTGTCCAAAATTGGTTGCAAAAGAGGCAAAAAGAAAAGAGGTTGGAATGGTTGTTTCAGAAGCCTATACACCCAAATCAGAGTTTGCAAATATTATGCAGAATGAAGAATGGCAATTTACTATTGTTTGTAGTTATGTTCCATCTTCTCATTGTATGTCAAAAATAGACTCAGATGTTTGGTACTTTGATAGTGGGGCAACCAAACATATTACCTCACAGTGCAGTTTCTTCACTTCACTTGAGCTTTCCCCTACAGGGAGTAGTATCACATGTACCAACAACTCCTCTTATTCTGTCATGGGAGTTGGTAAGATCATTCTGACTACTACTGATGGTAGTTCTTTTACATTGTTAGATGTTTTATTTGTGTTAGGGATGAAGAAAAAATATGTTATCAGTTTCTGCATTAGCCAAGATTGGCTTGGTTGTGAAATTTTTTGATGACAGATGTACAGTTCATGATCTGTCAAATGGCGATGTCATTGTTGTTTCCAGCATTTTATGTCATGGGTTGTATAAGCTCATAGATTATGCAAAATCTATGAATGATTCAACATGTGCAATTCAAGATTCTCAAGCTATGTCAGATGCAAAGCTTTGGCATGCACGCTTTGGTCATCTGAATTTTGCTAGTTTGCTAAAATCCAAGAGATACCTAAGCCATCCTCTTATAAAGAAGCTAAGGAACAACCTCAATTGGAAGAAGCTATGAAACCATATATCCAAACTATCAAAGGCAGCAGAATTTGGCCTCTTACTATTGGAGCATCCGATCAACAATTTATTGGAGCCAAGTGGATCCACAAGGTCAAGCATAAATCAAATGGATCCATAGACAAGTATGAAGCTCACTTTCTAGCTAAGGGACACAAAAAAATGCACAATATTGACTATAAAGAAGCATTTGATCCAACAATAAGATTTACAACAATTCTCATAGTGCTTGCATTTGCCGCTCACTTCAAGTGGCCAATGTATCAGTTAGATGTTAAAAGTGTTTTTTGCAATGTATCAGTTAGATGTTAAAAGTGTTTTTTGCATTTGCCGCTCACTTCAAGTGGCCAATGTATCAGTTAAATGTTAAAAGTGTTTTTTGCAAGAAGTAAGACATGAGAAATTTAAAAGTTTACAAGTCAAAGGCAAAGAAGATCAAGTGTATCTACTTCACAAAGCACTTTATGGGCTGAAGCAAGTGCCTCGAGCATGTTCTCTCAAAGATCATGATTTTCATTAGCATTTTGCAGATGACAACCTATATATATATATATATATGTGTGTGTGTGTGTGTATATATATATATATATATATATATATATATATATATATATATATATATATATATATATATATATATATATATATATATATATATATAGCAAAAGGAGAGACATTGCTATTATCACACTATATGTAGATGAACTCAGCTTGATTGGATCCAACTCAGACATATATAGCTTCTTATATCACTTCATCATGAGTATTCTATAAAAAATCTTGGTCTTCTACATTACTTCTTAGGCATGAAGGTTTTGCCAACTATGCAAAGGTATATTTATTTCATGGAGAAAATATTGTTCTTATTTACTTTGAAGGTATAAGATGGACCAATGTCACACCACCTCTACACCTTTGGATCCTAACATCGAGCTCATATTGGAGGATCTACCCCATTGGTTGATGTGCATGATTATACATAGCTTCTTGGATCTTTGCATTACTTATCCAACACGAGGCCACATATCTCCTATACAATGGGTGTTGTCACTCAATTCTTCCATCCACCTTGCTAGATCCATTAGTAAGGAGCTTTGAGGTCATTGCGGTATTTAGCTCTCACCCAAAATCATGGTCTTTAGTACAAATGGCATCAATCCCTTTGGTTACTTACATTTAGAATAGGCAAGAGATCCATATTCTTGAAGTTTCACTTTAGGACATATGTTCTTGCTTGGCTCAAGGACTATATCTTGGGCAAGTAAGAAACAATGCATACTCGTGATTTGATCCATCGAGGTGAAGTATTGAGCATAATGTTTTGTAGCTTATGAAGCCATATAGCTTTAACAATTATTATCTGACATTGGTATTTTCCAAGACTCACCTACATGCATCCACACTAAGAGTCTATCTACCTTGGCCATAGTGAAGAATCCAGTGTTTCACTCTCGAACGAAGCACATATAGATCCATTGCCATTTTATTTGAGAGAAGATCTCATCCCATGAGATCTCTCTTGGAGTGCACATTGTAGGATAACTTGGCAGACATGTTCACAAAGGCTTTACCACTAGTTTCACTCCAACACTTGGTAGAGCTTTACAACATTCAACCTCTTCGAAACAAAAGTGCGGAGGGGTTGTTAAAGAAATGATCTCCTACTTCTCCATATTTCCATCATTTTATCTGTTTTAGGCCAACTTTATAAAAGAATCTCCCTTTTGTATTACCCTAGTCATATTTGGATACTTTCCATGTAGCTTCTACTTTCATATTGTTGAAGGAGAGTCAAGCAGAAAGAAAAGATGAAGAAGATCAAGACAAAAGCTTCATTAAATAGAATATATATGAAGACATAGCTCTGTAGGAAGCCTCGCAGGGGCACACAACATTCATCTCTGCACAGAGCCCCGCAGGGGCACACAACAGTGGAAAGTACGCAATAGGCAACGACAGATCAAGGCCAGCAACTATCCATGAAGAAAGGCAAGAAGATATCTGGCAGATCTTGAGCTCCGAAAGGTGCTTCAACCTCTTGATCTTCGGGAGGTACAAATCAAAGGTTGGAAATCCAGACCTTCATACCTTCCGTATGGTGCTTGGAGTGCAAATACAAAGAGGTTATTGGAGAGCTAGACTACAAATCTATTGTAGTCCATCTCCACTGGTTGAGTGCATGGAAAGAAAAGAATAGGCCAAAACCAATGCAATAGGTCCCGAGTTATGATCAATTTCTTGACCAGTGGTAAAACTATATCATTACAACTTCCACAGGAGCTGGCAGTGGTCAACTATAAAGAGGCTATCAGTTAATAAGGAACCAGATCGACTACAGGCACAAAACTAGAGATAAAAAGCAAAGCCTATCAAGGGACGACAGAGACAAAGAGGGGGAGAGTGCTGCAGAGCAAAGAAGAGCAGAGATGCAAAGAAAAAGAAGGGCCCCAAAATTTTTCCAATTTGGATACCTTATTTTTATAACATAGTCCCTTTGTAATATATTTTCCGATGTAAATGCACTAGAGGAGTCCTCTAGATGCATATCCATAGATATATGTATCATTACCCTTGTAAACTAGTAAGGAATTAGTCTTTTAGTCAATAAAGTGTCGGTCTCTTGTGTGAAAGGACCATTTTTTAGGGCATAAGTATATAAGTCATTTTGTGACTCTTTGTAAATACTTTTTGCCATTGTGAGAATCAAGAGCACAAAATTTCGAATTTGTGTCTTCTCCTCTCTGTATCTTCTTCCTTGTATGTGGCTAAAAATTGTGCTTTGAAATGTTGTCTATTGATGAGAGAGCTTGTTTGTTGTTGATAATGTGTGTGCGAAGTGTACGAAGTGCTGAAGCATAGGTAGGTCATTCTCATGGCTCAGTATTTTTCTCATAGCTTGAAACAGAAGTGTCAGAATCGAGTGAAAATACCACCATTGGATGCGTCTTCTCAAGAGCTTTGAAAGGAACCTAGTATTTGCTATATTCCAAGTTTGGAGCTGAGAGAAAAGCTCGATTTACTGTTGGCTATTGCTCTAGGTATCGTGACACCATAGCCAACCATGAAAGCTTTGAATGTGATAGTTTACACTTGTTTGCACCTTTGTTAGTTCACATTTGCATTGACTGTCATTTGAATGCATGTCCTCATACACTCGGCTAGGTTATGATGCTTCTTGGATTGATAATTAAAGCGTGAATCCCCACTATATGCACTTGTAGGGGATTGAGGTATAGTCTCTTTCTCCTCAATTCCCTATGTTGATACGAAGGTACACACGTATGCATTCTCTTTCAATGAGAATTATCCCACATATAAACTTTGAGAGTCTCCTCCAAATATAAATATAGTTATTGAAGGTGATGAAGATGGTGTTGAAGATGATGATCTTCAAATTCCTATTCATGATGTAATTCCTACTACACCTACTGTAGAGCAACTTTGATGGGATGGCAGAGATGCTCAAGCACATGCATTGATAGCTTTGTCATGTATATGTGTAACTCTATGTGTATATGTGTGTATGTGCATGTATATGTGTATATGTATGTATGTGCATGTGTGTGTGCATGTGTATATGTGTGTGTATGTATGTGCATATATATGTGTATATATGTGTATAATGTATGTATATGCATGTGTATATGTATGAAACATGCATGTGTATGTGGATGCATTTCCATTTGCATCCATGTGCATGCATGTGAATGTGCATGCATGTGGATGTGCATATACATGTATTTACGTATATGTTAATGTGTGTATGTGTATATATATATGCAATAATGCATGCATGTAAGTCTTTCTATGTGGTTGTAGAAATGTTTGTGCATATGCATGTGTATGTGTGTGTATGTCTAAGTGTATGTGCACATATATCTGTGTGTATATATGTGTGTGTATGTGCATGTGTATATGTGTATATGTGTGAACGTGCATCTTCATCATGTATAAGTGTACATGTGCATATCAATAAGTGTGAGTATGCTATCTAATGAAAATAACACAATTCAAATGATATACAAAGAATAGAAACTGTACTTACAATAGTTAGCCATACTTTTTGCTTGGTTAGCTTCTTGAATAACCTGCAATAAAGAGAGAAAGAAGAGAGAGAGAGAGAGAGAAAATTCAAAGAGAGAAAGATGTAGAAAGAGAGAAACAGAGACAGAGAGAGACAATAAGATAGAGCTTAGGCAAAACAACAATTCTGCATATACTTGTTTCAGCTCGTAAGCACAGTGCAATTGCGAATGTTGGAGAGCTCTTTGATCAGATGCGTGAAAATGCCGATCGAAGAGCTTCCAACGTTTTAAATTTTTTTCGTTAACAGACCGTCGTATAAGCGATGGTAACGTGTTGTAAAAACCACTGGAATTGGCATCGCATAAGCGACATTTTTTAGCGTCGCTTATGCGACATTTTTAGCGTCGCTTATGTGACGCTTTTTAAAACCGTCACCTTAGCGATGCTCTATGCGAGCGTCGCATACCCGATCGTGTTGTACGTCGAAAAAAACATCATGTTATTCGTCGTTTAATTGACGGTTTGTGCGTGATGCTCATTGCAACACATTTTGCAATTTTATAGCGACGAAAGTGTGTCACCTTAGCTGTCGCTATGCGCACGTATTCCTTGTAGTGTGGGCTGTAGCAGTCCTCATACCCATGAGCAAAGATATATTAATATCTCGAGACTACAAGATGCAATGCTTATGAAAATTTGTAGGCATATAATAGACAATATGATGAATCTAACATGATTTAAATCATGGAAAATAACCAACTAAAAAACAAGATATGAGAAAATCACTATTTTGATGGAGTACTACCAGAGAAGTAAAGTATGAAGAGACATAGGTGACTTTAAATGAAGATATCTCAGAATTGTGAACACCAAATGAATTGAAATTTTTTGAGTATGTGGTAGACTTAGAGAGATAACTTTACCAAGTTGAATAACTAAAAATGATGCACCAAGCTCAAAGAAATCATCTCTGCAATCTGGCTGAGAAAACTGAGAGATATGGTAGTGAACAATACACTTACAAAAGCATGAAGATATGGACACAAATGATCATGAAAATGAATGTATATTGATTGTAAAGTATAAAATTACTAGTACATATGTGTGCCTTGAGACCACATTGTGAATTGGCATGATGCCCTGCTCACGGAGGTACAAAAACTGCGACTAAAGGCCATGTATATATAGTGATGTTTGGAGCATAATTTGGAATTTGAATCTCTCCTAAAATCACTCTTCAATCTTTTAGTGATTGATTCTCCTACTCACTCAATCACAAATTTGTGGCTTTTATCCTTCCTACTCATCAGGTGGACTCAACCACTTTAGATGCTTTCACTTTTACATCAACTAGAACCTCAAACGTTACAAGAGTGAGTTCACAAGTGAACTCTACAAAGGATTGACATTTTGTTTAAATTTCTATGTCTTTGGATGACTCAAGCCACTACTTAGACTTTCCATGGACTTGTTCGAACAACTCCCCCTCAAGT
This sequence comes from Ceratopteris richardii, assembly GCA_020310875.1. Lineage (NCBI taxonomy): Eukaryota > Viridiplantae > Streptophyta > Polypodiopsida > Polypodiales > Pteridaceae > Ceratopteris > Ceratopteris richardii. Next base: position 82,769,275 of record CM035435.1, read on the forward strand.
AAAGTGAGCTTGAGGTCTTCAATCTTCCAAAATTAACTGCAAGCCAATCATACCTTTAAATTTGCTGAGTTTGGTTCCATCTAGTGCCTTGGTTAAGATATCTGCACATTGTTGATGGGTGGATACATAAGATAGCTGATTTTCCTTGCTCACAATCTTCTCTCTTACATAGTGATAATGTACTTCAATATGTTTAATCCTTGCATGAAAAATTGGATTGACAGCTAAGTGAATGGAGCTCATCTTGTCACAAAAAATACTTGGAGTTCCAAAATCCAATCCAAGATCTGTAAATAGTGTCTTCATCCACATTGCTTCTTGAGTAGCTATGGCAAGACCTCTGTATTCAACTTCAGTAGAAGAAAGTGCAACTATGGGTTGCTTCTTGGATGACCATGAGACAAGTTTTGAACCTGGAAAGGTAAGATAACATGAGGTGCTCCTTCTATCTTCCTTGGAGCCAGCCCAATCTGCATCAGAGAACAATTTCAAACTTAAATTAGATACATAAGGGTAGTATAACCCCTCATTCATGGTCCCTTTGAGATATCTGAGTATCCTCTTGGCAGCTTCCATGTGAGGTTTCTTGGGTGTGTGCATAAATTGACTTAAGACACTCACACTATAACATATATCTACCCTTGTCAATGTGGCATAGTTCAAGCTACCCACAAGGCTTTGATAACATGTCACATCTTCTATGAGTTCACCCTCATGTGAGCTCAATTTATGATTAACCTCCATTGGAGTACCTGCAATCTTGCAATCTTTCATTTTGAACTTTGTCAACAATTCTTTAATGTACTTTCTTTGAGTAAGATATAGACAATGATCCTTGTAAACCACTTCCAATCTTAGGAAGTATGTGAGTGACCCTAAGTCACTTATCTTAAATTCTTCTTTCATTTGCTCTTTGACTTTCTTGATTCCATCTGCATCATTTCCTGTTAGTATAATATCATCCACATACACACACAAATAGATGACTTCAAAATTACTCCTTTTTATGAATAGTGATGGATCTGGTTTGCTAGGTTGAAATCCTTTAACCTGCAAGAATGAGACAAGCCTGTGATTCCAAGCCCTTGGGGCTTGTTTGAGTCCATATCAAGCTTTATTAAGTTTACACACATAATCAGGATATATGTGATTCTCAAAACTAGGTGGTTGTGTTATCCATCCATTAAGAAATGCATTTTTTACATCCAATTGAAGTATCTTCCAATTCTTGGAAGAGGAAATACTAAGTAGGACCCTAATTGTAGGCATCTTTTCCACAGGAGAGAAGGTCTCCTCATAATCAGTTCCTTGAGTTTGCGCAAAGCATTTTGCCACAAGCCTTGCTTTATACCTGTTAATGGATCCATTTGAGTTCTTCTTCAATTTGTAGATCCATCTTGAGCCTATCAGTTTCATTGATGGAGACTTGGTAACCAATTCCCAAGTGATATTCTCCTCAAGAGCTTCAATTTCTTCTTCCATTGCATGCCTCCATTATGATTTCCTCTTTGCTTCTTCAAATCTTGAGGGTTCCCCTTGATTTATTTCGTGTGCTAGATAGGTTGAATGTTTAGTGACTAGAGAAGTATCAAACCCATAACTTTTTGGTTTTCTTTTCTCCCTCATGGAGCTTCTTAGGCCATGATGTGATGATTCTGCCTCTTGTCCAAGTTCCTGCATTTTTGCTTTACCTTTGGACTTCCAACATTTTGAGTTTTTCATACTGAGTTGCTTCATCATCTTTCGAGGTATCCTGCTCTTCAACTTTAGGAGGATTATCCTTAACAAGTTTTGGAAAATCTTCTTCAAGATCATAAGGTAAGTTGACCTTTCTACCTGAATCTTCATACCAAGAACTATTCTCATCAAATACATCTCTACTCACCAAGAATCCTTTGGTAGTTGGGTTGTATAATATGTAGCCTTTTTGATTGTTGTCATATCCAATGAATACACACCTTTTAGCTTTGCTATCCATCTTCCCTCTAACATTTGAAGGAACATGAGCATAAGCAATACATCCAAAAAACTTACAATGATCCAGGCTTGGTCTTCTTCCATTCCAAGCCTCATATGGTGTCATGCCATCAAGTGATTTTGCAGACTATTAACCAAATAAGTGGCTATGGATACAAGCTCAGCCCATAAGTAATTAGGTAAGTGCTTCTCATTTAACATAGACCTTGCAGCTTCAACGATTGTCCTATTTCTTCTTTCTGCCACTCCAAATTCTTTCTTTTTGCTCAGAAGTGTACCTTGTAGTGATGTCTCTTTTGATTCCCCTCTCTTGAAGAAAGGAGTCAAATTCATGCGAGAAGTACTCTCCCCCTCCATCTGACCTTAGCCTTTTTAATGTTTTACCTATTTCATTCTCCATAAGAGCCAAATATCTTTTGAGCTTCATCTTTGTGTTTCACAAAGTATACTATAGTCCATCTACTGCAATCATCAATGAAGGAGACATAATACCTTGGTCTTGATATTGAAGCATCCTTGCTAGGTCCCCATACATTAGTATGAACCAAATCCAAGAGATCTTCATGCATATATCCTTTCTTAATGAATGGTAACCGAGACTTTCCAAATTGGCATGCACTACACTTATAAATCATGTGTTGTTTTGACAAGTTAGGGAGTCCAAGTACACTTTGGTCCTTGCGAATTTGCTTTAATGATCTTTCACCAATATGTGCTAACCTTGTGTGCCATACTTCCAATTTTGTGAGTGCCTGACTACCATAGTTAAAGAGAGCAATGCTTCTAGTGTCTTGTAATTCAAATGTGAACAATCTACTTGTCTTTTCATCCTTTGCAATTCTCCTAAATCCTTGACTTGGATCTTCAACAAATGCTCCTGCTTTTGTGAAGCTAACCTGTAGGCCTTTTTCCACAATCTGTCCTACACTTATCAAATTCGTTGTGATGGTCGGGACATAGAGTACCTTGCTAAGTAGGTTGATATTTCTATCAGGTGCTTTCACGTTTCCTATGTTTTCCACCAAATGCCTTGTATCATCACCTGTCTGCACTTCATGCTTGTTCCTTGGATCTTCTAAATCTGATAGGAGTGCCACATATCTTGCCACATGATTGGAGCAACCTGAATCTACGTTGTGGCATGGTCAGATTCATGATTAGCAATGAGTCCTCTTGATTTGAGTCTTCTGTGTAGTTATTGAAGTCTCTTCTTACCCTATTGCCTCCTTGATAGTTTGAATGCTTGTAATTGTTGTGGTTGCCATGGTAACTGTTGAAACTTCCTCTTGAGTAGCCATAACTTCCTCTATTGTAGCCTTTGCCTCTTTGATTCATGGAATTCCTAAAGCAAATTTTAGTTGTATGATTACTTAATCCACAAATAGAGCATGAATTAAAGTCTTGGGATCTCCCTCTGCCTTGCCTTCCTCCTCTATCTCTACCTCTACCATGTCTTCCTCTACCTACGTAGCTAGCTTGATGTGTACCTGCTTCATCATCCACTTTCTTTCCTCTTCCTTTGTTTTCTTTGGACTTTACTTTATCAGTATACAAGGCACAAGATTGATTACCTTTGGAGCTTTCTCCATTATTGATAAGCTTGGCCTCTTGAGTAAGTAGTTGTCCTATGAGTGTATTGAAATCTGGTACATGCATATCCATGTGGAGATCCATAGCTGTGGTGAATGCTTCCCACTTTTCATCTGCCTTCAAGCCATTGATGACCTGCCTAACAATTCGCTCTTCCTCTATTACCTCTCCAATGCTTCCCAACTGATCTGCTATGTCCTTGAGCTTTGTGAGAAAATTAGTCACATTTTGTTTGGGACCTTTCTTGAGAGTTGTGAAGTCCAACCATAGTTGATGCTTCTTGGCCTTTGTACTTGAAGAGAAGAAGGCTTCAAGTGCATTCCACACTTCCTGAGATGTTTTACAACTTCTAATGTCAGGCAACAGAAAAAAGAGATAGACTTCAGGAGATAAGACCTTGCAAGTGCATCCTTGGAGCACCATGTGCTCAATCTTTCTTGCTCTTCTTGTGTTGGTTGACATTTGTTCTTGAAACTTGGCATAACTTCATCTCCATATATATAACCATATAAATTCCTACCTTGAAGATAAGCTTCCATCCTTAATGACCAGGCTACATAGTTACCTCTATCCAATTCTTCAATTGATGAAGGAAATCCATCCGCCATGTTGTCCAACCTTGCTCTGATACCACTGTGAAGAGATGGATTTGTAGTGGATGAAGATGAAGTGTTGCTGCAAAAGCTTTGCACTACACCAGCCAAATGAACTCCAAAGATATGTAGTGGGCCCTTTTAACTTGCCAAATACCCTATGTACCTTGGAAGATAACTCTCAAAAAGATAAATCAAAACAGATAGGTAGAAGTTGAACCAAGGGTAAAAAACTTGCTATTTTGGTTCATACACCTGTTTAATGTTTTGAACAATTCTCTAGCCACATCAACATTGAATTAATTACCTTTGGGGAGTTATTATTAACTTAGTAAGCTAACAATAATGAGTGATTTCATAAAAATGATGGACTACATAAAGAGAAAAGAGTTTAGCAAGTTATAACATCATTCCGATTTTCACGGGCTGTAGCAGTCCTCAAACCCGTGAACAAAGATATATTAATATCTCGAGATTCCAAGATGCAATGCTTATGAATTTTTGTAGGCATATAATAGACAGTATGCTAAATCTAACATGGTTTAAATCATGGCAAGTGACCAACTACACACTGAGAACAAGCTTTGAGAAAATCACTATTCTGATGGAGTACTAATAGAGAAGTAAAGTATGAAGAGACATAGGCAACTTCAAATGAGTCTCAGAATTGTGAACTCTAAATGAATTGAAATTTTGTGAGTATGTTTTAGACTTAGAGAGCAAACTTTATCGAGCTGAATCTTTAAAAATGATGCACCAGGCTCAGAGAAATCATCTCTGCAATCTGGTTGAGGAAACTGAGAGAGATGGTAGTGAACAATACACATACAAAAGCATGAAGATATGGACACAAATGATCATGAAAATGAATGTATATTGATTGAAGAGTACAATGGACTTACTGGTACATATATGTGCTTTGAGACCACACTCTGAATTGGCATGAAGCCCTGCTCATGGAGGTACAAAAATCGTGACTAAAGGCCATGTATATGTAATGATGTTTGGAGCCCAATTTTGAATTTGAATCTCTCCTAAAATCACTCTCCAATCTTTTAGTGATTGATTCAGCTACTCACTCAATCACAAATTTATGGCTTTTCTCCTTCTACTCATCAAGTGGACTCAACCACTTTAGAAGCTTTCACTTTTACATCAACTAGAACCTTAAAAATTACAAGAATGAGTTCACAAGTGAACTCTACAAAGAATTGACATTTCCTTTAAATTTTTATGTCTCTGGATAACTCAAGCCACTAGTTAGACTTGCCATGGACTTGTTCCAACATGAATTCAACAACATATGGTTCAAGTATTAGTTCCTCACGTGTGAGTTTGAGAAATTATAAAACTCCTAGAGGTTCAACCTATTTGGCAGAAAGCAGGGTTAATTGAATGCTTTAGTGCACCACTACCCAAATCAGACTTTATGAAATGTTATTATCTTATCAACACCTTACAATCTAGTAATGTGAAGAATGTGTAGAACACCTTTGTCATTCCCTCCCTCATGCACAACAATGAACTAAAGAAATTTAGGTTTTCCCTTAATTTGGTTTGAGAGGCCCTCAACATGCAATGAATGCATGTTCCTACATAGAAGGAGACAATGGTTCTGAAGAACATGAAGAATCAAGATCTAACTAAGATCAAAGACATGGTAGCAATGACCCCATATGTTTCTATTCCACTCAGAATATGCATGCAACTCTTTCCCTTTCCAACAATATCGTTTAGCACAATTGCACAAAAGAATTTGGTTCAATTTGTACTTGACAGAAAACTCCAATCTGACCATCAATCTCCCTATTTGGATCATTGAGCAACTTCATGTAGCCAACAACCGATGGGATCGCAAAGCAATATTGAATGTATGTTGTGCCATCGCACTCATCATTTACAGATGTTTAAACTATGCTATACCCTTCCAGTGAGCATTATCTTTGAATATAATTCAACAAGTAGGAAATCTTGGGCACGACCATCTAAGAGGATGCAAGGAACAATCCCATGTGCTCAACCTAGAGGAGCCATTTTAATACCAAACATTTCACCAGCTATAGAGTGCATTTCATGTCCATTTACAATTTGGCTTCCACAATGAAGCACTGATGGAGCATCCATGACTCAAGAACTGGTTCCATCGGAACCAACTAACTTTGAATTTTTGAGACCTATTGGCTTAGATCACTTGGGGAACGTAGACTTTGAGCAACTTCTTTGAGATTTCGTTTTCAACTCGCACACTAAAGAGGAAGGTGAAAATTAACAAGAACAAAAACACGAAGAAGAAGAACAACAAGAACAACAACAAGAAAGACAAGTGCAGGAAGAAGAAGAAGAAGAAGAAGAAGAAGAAGAGGAAGAAGAAGAAGAAGAAGAATCTCCATCATATATAGTTGACATAAGGAGTGGATCCACAATTCATTAAGTTTCTACAATTCTAACAAAGACTTGTGGGATTGTTGATGCCATTGAATATATGTTGCAAAGACCCCACACACATCCACTTCTTGACATAAGGAGTGGATCCACAATTCATTAAGTTTCTACAATTCTAACAAAGACTTGTGGGATTGTTGATGCAATTGACTATATGTTGCAAAGACCCCACACACAATATGATGAGAGACGTATCAATGTGAGATAGAGGCAAGGTAAGAACATCCAAATATCAATCTCGCAAGTTGAAGTGACCACAACTTCTCAGGAAGTAGCCACGACAATTCAAGAAGCAACAACCACGAGCATATGCCAAACAACCAAAAATGTGCATATGCCTAACCATAGGTTTATGTCCATTCCAAGCCTCATAAGAGTGATGAATCTCAATGCTTTTGTAGGGTAGCAATTCAACACATAGTTTGCACACATGAGCGCTTTCATCCAAAACTTGTCAAGAAGGTGCTTTCTTTTAACCATACATCATGTGATTTCAAGGAGTTTTCTATTTTTACTCTCGACAATAGAATTTTTTTGAGGTGTATATGGCACCGTACATTGGTGTTGAATTCCTCTTTTAAGAAGAAAAACATTAAACTCATGTGACATGTATTCACCACCACCATTTGTGCATAGAGCCAAAATTTTGTTTGAAGGAAAATTTTCAGCCATAGGTAAAAATTATTTGAAGCAAGAAAATGCCTTATTCTTTGCTTTCATAGGATACAACCATGTATGGGGAGCAACATCGTCAATGAGAGTAACAAAATATACATTCTTCCCAAAAGATGGAGTCTTGATAGTACCACATACATGACTATGAACAAGCTACAATTTTCTTGTAGTGTGTGAATGATTGTCTTTCGAAAAAGAAACACGATGCATTTTTCCAAGAATTCAACCTTCAAATGCATGCTTTTCAATGGACTCAAGTGTTGTCAAACCAATAATCATGCCTTTGTTTTGCAAGTAAAGCAAACCATTTAAGTTAAAGTGACCAAAATGAGCATGCCAAAGCTCCATTTCAGCCATGAAAGAAGTATGAGCAACCAAGGCATTTGAGGCAACCCTCTTTTATTTATCCAAGTGATACAAACCATTATGTAATATACCAAACATCACAATAATATCACCATGGCTGAAATTATGAACCATACACTTATCATCAATAAAATGTACATGAAGTCTAGCTTTTGTAGTCAACGGAACTGAAATTAAGTTCTTCTTGATACTTGCTACATACACTACATTTTTCAAGAGAATCAGACCTCCATTTGCAACAATAAGCTCAAGTTCCCCTACTCCAATGATAGAATAAGAGGCATTGTTTGCACACACCACATGTTCTCCTTTGGGTGCATCTTTCAAAGATGTAAAAAACATTTTGCATGAAGTTATGTGCTTTGAAGCACCACTATCAAAGAACTAATATGAATCAGCCTCAGTCATGACCACACATTTAGAATGCTATGATGCATCATAATGATATGTAACAAGACGTGCCTAAAAATTTTGAGCCATGTTGCCTTCATCATTCTTTGCATCTGAAGAATTTTCAGCAATTGACATGTTGAAATCCTTCTTCTTTTCATTGCGCTTAGTGAGATTTCTACACTCATCAATAGTATGAACACCCTTTTGGCAATATTTGCATCTCTTCTTCTTTTGCAAATTAGCATCATTAAAGGAATGGTGGAAGAGGAAGGTTGAGGCTTTGCTTTTGATGAACCCAAAGTTGAACCATACTTTCTTTTCCCTTTTTGTGAGATAGCAATTGCTTGTGTTCCCTCAATCAAAACACTCCTATTCACTCTAGATTGCTTTTCTTGCAAAAGAAGACACATGAACTCATCAAATGCATACATATTGGGATTCCCTTTTGCAACCAAATGGAGTGTAGGTAAGCCTTTCAACAATCTAGAGATGATTGATGCATCCAAAATAATCTCATCTATGTTTGCCAATTGCTCTTTCAAGTCCTTGATGCATGTTACACACACAGACTCATTTTCAACCATACATAAATCCTTAAGTTATTTCCTCAAGTATGCAAAATATGCTTCATTATGCATGAGATACAAAGATGCAAGAATATCCCATGCTTGTCTTGATGTAGAACATAACCAAATGTGTGAAACTATATGATGCTTCACAGAAAGCACAATCAATGCATGAGCTTGAGCATCTTTCCCATCCCATCTAAGTTGCTCCTGTGTAGGTGGAGAAGGAGTATCCATTGGACTTGAAGAAGAAGCTCCATCTATGACGGTGGTCTGTGAAGTAGAAGAACCTGTGGGTTTGGATCTATATCTACCACTGTGTTCCATAGTTGTTTCACAACAAGAACATGTTTCATCATGTATGAACACATTGGAAAGTTGGTTCCATCAATCTTGTCTTCATCTTGAAGCATGCCAAACAAGTCATTGATGCCTTCTATTTCACTAAAGAATAAGAATATGACAAGATCTTTACTTTAATGAAAGCTTAAATGAGAATTTCAGCTCACATTTTGTCACTCTGATGGCAATTTTGATTGCACAAATGGCTTTGAAATGGGGGTAAAACCACAATACAACTGATGGTAATGTTTCTTGGATACTAAAAATAATTATTCTTTGCTCTGAAGTTGATTTGCACTATTAAAAGTGCACCCATATCGTGACTCGAAAAATCAAAACCTGAGAAGGAGCTGAACCTGCTCTGATACCACTGTTGGGTGTGTGTAGAAATGCGAGACACACATGAGAAGCACACACAAGGAGCACAAACATAACAAAACACACAGAGAAGATAGATGGATGGAATAGCTCTCTCTATATTGACGATGAGTAGAACTAAAGTGAGAGTTGAATAATATCCCGAAGTACAAAGTACCACCACATATGAATGAATCATGTATTTGGTAATATGGGGAAGAAACATCTAGCCAAAACTACAGTAAAAAGTGCCCATGTGAAGGGAAAAGGTTCACATCAAAGCTACTTGAGGAACACGTAAGTCTAACAATTCTTACTTGGCTTAGGGTCTATCTCTTGGGCAATAAACAAGCAAGTGATTGTAACACTTTGGTCCACCAAGATAGAGTATGGAGCATCATGTTTTGTAGTTTGTGAAGTTGTTTGGCTTTGTTGACTATTATCTACCATTGGTATTTTGAAAGCCTCACTTATATGCATCGATAGTGAGAGTTAGTCTACCTTGGCCATCTCAAATAATCCAATGTTGCACTTGAATGAAGCACATCAAGATCCACTACCATTTCATAACAGAGAAGATATCATCCCATGATATCCCTTTGGAGCAGTGCACCTTGTAGGAGAACTTGGTGGACATGTTTATGAAGGCTTTACCTCAATTTTTGCTCCACAACTTGTTAGATCTCTATAACTTCAACCTCTCCAAAATGGAGTTGCAAAGGTATGTTGAAGAAGTGATTTCCAACTTTTCCATATTTCCATCCATTTATCTATTATACCTGATTTCTATAAGAATATCTTCATGTTGTATTACCATAGTTCTATTTGGGAGACTTTCCATGTAGATTCTACTTTTGTTTGGAGTCTCCCTCAAGGGGATTTATTGCACATGAGATGTGCTTTGAGAGGGGCCCAGACGTCTGCAGAAGCACACAAACAACATGTGGAAGAAGAAGAAGCTTGGAGCACAACACATAATACTAAATGTATTACCACTAGAATGTGCAAAGATTTGTAATCTGTTAGGGCTATAGGCATATATACAAGCTGGGGGAAAAAAGCTCCTAGAGGGAAAAAAGTGCCTCGATGGTCCTAGTGTTTTCACACACATCACTACCTAAATATATCAACAAATCCCCATTGGGAGTGATGCGGTGAACAAGGAGATGACACTCATGTATAAGGAAGTGCCAAGCTATGTGGAATCAATCCACAAAAGGAAGTAAGCCAAAAAGCTTTGCAGAAAGCTTCAAACTTCTCCCTAGGTAGAGCCTCACAATTGGAAGTGGCCATAGTAGACTGCTTCTTGCTCAGCCAAGATATGCATGAGCTACCAAGCATGAAGCAAAGACCACTAGTGGACACTCATAGAAACCAACCCAATTAGAGTAAAAAAAAGCATGCAAATCTGGCGGTAGTGATCCCCCCTGGGATAAAACAACCCAAGTAGCCAGGTACCACTCAAGTAGTGAAAGATGCATTTAATCGCCTGCCAATGCTTGACACCTGGGCAATGCATAAACCTGCTCATCTGTGAGACAAAAAATTGAATATCTGGCCGAGTAATGCATAAGTAAATCAAGCATCCAACAGCCGACTGATAGAGAACATCATCAAATGCATCTCCAACATCATGAAGACTCAATCCTAAACGTGTCTCCATAAGAGTGGCAATAGGTTGACAGTCTTCAGGGCCAAAATGCTACAATAATGTGTCAATATATTTTGTTTGGCACAAAACCATTCCACCATCAACGTGCATAAATTGAATGCCCAAATAATGATGCAAATGCCCCAAATTAGATATCTCAAATGAGGCATGCAAATCAGTTTTGAAATCAGCAATATGCTTCTCATGAGGACCAATGAGTAGCATGTCATCAACATAAACAACAATGATCAGAAGCACATCATTACCACACTTAACATATAAGGTGCTTTCAGTTGGACTGTTCTCAAAACCATGTGCAATCAGATAAGCATGTATCTTTTCATACCAAGCACGTGGTGCTTGCTTTAAACCATATAATGCCTTCTTTAACCTCCACGCCTCGTTTTCATGCCCTTTCTACACAAAGACACGGGGCTGAAAAACATTCATTTACTCTCACGGGGCTGAATATCAAGTTCCCTACTTTTGAGGGGTTGGCTTATGAGGATGCAGATGATCATGTGAGGATATTCATTTCCTTATGCCACGAACAAGGTCTGCAGAATCGAGAGGATGCAATGCTAGTACTCTTCCCATCTACATTGGAAGGCCTTGCCAACAAATGGTATAGTCAATATGCAGATGGCCACTTCGCTATGTGGGAGGTACTGAAGACAACATTCTCGTAGACATTTAGACCAAGTGACTCCTACACTACGGAAAGGGAACGTTTGGCTATTGTTTTCGCACTCCAAAAGTTTAGGCACTACCTTCTAGGTGTGCATTTCATTGTCATATCTGACCATCAGCCCCTCAAATACTTAATTAATAAGCCTAGAGTAGCTGGAAGGATTTGGTGTTGGCTACTACTATTTCAAGAGTATGATTTTGAGATTCGTATTAGGCCAGGAAAAGAACACTACATGGCAGATCAGGTGTCAAGGACGACTATGAGTGAAAAGGCGACAAGTATTAATGATGAACTTATAGATAGTAGTCTCTTTGTGGTAGAGACTCAAACTGAGTGGTATGGTGAAATTCTGCATTTTCTCACTTTTGGAAAATTCCCTAAGAACATAAAACCATTAGAAAAGAGGAGATTAGTCTTTAAAGCCAAAGCATATTCACTTATAAATGACCATCTGTATAAATATTATCATGATGGTATCTTGAGAAAATGCGTTTATCTAGAGGAGGTGAATTTTTTGCTTGAAGCAACACACAGTGAAGGGCATCTCAAAGGAAAGGAGTTGGCTCACAAAATTATCCACAGGGGATTATGGTGGCCTCATGTTTACAAAGATGCTATCAAGTTTGCCAAAGGATGTGATATCTGCCAGAGATATGCTCCCAAGCCTAGTAGATTGAATTTTCAACCATTAGTAATCTCCACTGGATGGCTACCTTTCGAACGATGGGGTCTTGATTTCATTGGACCAATCAGCCCAACTGGTCAACCTGGTGGTAAGAAGTATATCTTGGTGGCCACATGTTATTCTACTAAGTGGGTAGAAGCTAAGGCTACTACTGATTGTACTTCCACTACAATAGCTAAGTTTATGTATAAAAGAATATTCTCAAGATTTGGCTGCCCACTTGAAGTCACCAGTGATAGAGGCACGCACTTTGTAAACCAATTGTTGCAAATAACCTTTGACAGGTACAAGATCTTCCATAAGAAATCTTGTGCATACTACCCGAGAGCAAATGGGCAGGCAAAAAGTTCTAACAAAATTTTTGGATTACTACGCAAATTAGCCTCTGTCCATCATAGTTCATGGCCACAAGCCCTCATTGGTGCAATATGGGCTTTTCGAACAGCCAGAAGGGGCACCATGGGAGAGAGCCCATTTCTTCTAGTCTATGGAAAAGAGGCATTTGCCCCTTTCGAATTCATCATCAGAAGAGAAATTGAAGCAAAAGGAATTGATGTTGGACCTCCCATTAGAAGATTGGTAGCATTCGAGGAATATAGGGAAACAACTATGAAGAGGCTGCAGAAAAAGCAGGAAGAAACGAAACACATTCATGACAGACACTTAAGGACCAATAAGGTGGAAGAGGGAGCTCTAGTGTTGGTATATTAGATTCCATCTATACCTACTAAATTGGTACCAAAATGGTTAGACCCTACAAAGTGCTAAAGATATTTCAACAAGGAGTAGTACAAGTAGAGGACTTACAGGGTGAGAAATTGCCTCTGGTCAACATTTCCAGGATGAAGGCTTATCTAGGGTGAAGGCTTATCTAACTTGAAACATTTCGAGAAAAAATCATTGTATATACCCTAGTTCTCATTTCAGCTTGTTTTGCCCATAGACAGTTCTAATTTTGTTCTTAGAAATTTTTAGCCAATATTGAAGAATTGCATCAGGACGGTGCAACATCTTGATGTGGGGGACTGTAATGGAGCAAGATTTCATCTTGATTGTATGCCAGCCCCAAAAAAAAGTCCTAGCACCACTTCTGTTTGTCCTTGAGAGTTCACTGCTCGAGATTCGCCCTCCTTTCATCTTTGTTGGGTCGGAAAAAATTCAGCCCTCAAAATTTGTCCCCCAAAATTTGTCCCTCAAAATTTGTCCCTCAAAATTCAGCCCTCAAAATTTGTCCTTCAAAATTTGTCCCTCAAAATTTGTCCTTCAAAAATTGTCCCTCAAAATTTGTCCTTCAAAATTTGTCTCTCAAAATTTATCCTTCAAAATTTTTCCCTCAAATTTTGTCCCTCAAAATTTGTCCTTCAAAATTTGTCCCTCAAATTTTGTCCCTCAAAATTTATCCTTCGAAATCGTCCTCGGTGCCAGAATCAAGTCAGCTATCAAAATTTGTCCTTCAAAATTTGTCCCTCAAAAATCAGCCCTCAAAATTTGTCCTTCAAAATTTGTCCCTCAAAATTTGTCCCTCAAAATTTGTCCTTAAAAATTTATCCCTCAAAATTGTCCTTCAAAATTTGTCCCTCAAAATTTGTCCTTCAAAATTTGTCCTTCAAAATTTGTCCCTCAAAATTTGTCCTTCAAAATTTGTCCCTCAAAATTTGTCCCTCAAAATTCATCCTTCAAAATTCGTCCTTGGCGCCAGAATCAAGTCGGCTATCAGATTTGTGATGAAGTGTTGATTCATGATAAGAAAGAGTCTCGCATTCAAGGCCATATTCCGAAGTCTTCAGGTGCTTTTGAGTCAGTTGGTTGTCAATACCAAAATTAGACCACCTACCCAAAATTAGCCAACTCTCCCTCCACTTCCGTCAGACTAGTTCGGCGCGTGTGCAGCGTACAGTGATGGTGTAGTAAATGATGGGATCCGATGGAAGCCACTCTCTTGGCCGCGTGTGTGTAGTGAACAGTGATGGTGCCTTAAATGATGGAATCTGACGGAAGTCACTCTCTTGCCTGTCATCTCTCTGTGATTCTAGCTTTTGTCAATTGGGGTCTACTTGTGTTACTGTGGTATTTTGAGAGTGTTGTGATTCTAGCTTTTGTCAATTAGGGTCTACTTGTGTTACTGTGGTATTTTGAGAGTGTTCTAATCAGGTTTCTCCTTGATTATTCTCTGCTCACTGATGTGATTTTGCCCACTGTAGAAGAGGCTTCTCTGTTAGAGAATATACAGAGAGTGAGAGCTTCAGCGTTGGGGGCAGTCGGCATGACAGTGAGATTGGATATACTGGGATAGTCACTTGTAAGCTGGAGTTCATAGCATTGTATAGCACACTTGTATACCTTCTCTGCGTTTGTATACTTTCTCTATGTTGAGATGTCCTAGTTCATCTTTCGAGTGATCAAACCTTTTGTACTGTTAACAATTTTATCTTTTGTGAACTAGCGCAATTTTTTCAATCTTGGTGGAATCGACCTTTTTAGCATCTTTGTAACACTCTGACTGTTTCTTGGTTTATCTTCTCAAGTAGTACCTCACACAATGATGTTACAGGGTATACTTCCGTAAGCAGAACCTCCCTTGAGTAGAAGGAGTACTGGAAGTATAGACTCGATTACCCCCTCTACACATAGGTACTGATGTTGTACCCTTATGTCCTTGGATCTTTGAACATGAGTTTCATAGTAGGATTCCAAGTACTTTTGACCCATATTGACTGATGGGTAAGTGCATTAGTGAATGGGTGGAAAAAGATATGTGCCTTGTGCACGACCTTGGAATGCCCATAAAGGCTTGTACTTCTTTAACATTCCTTGGCCTTGACAACTCTGTTATGGCTCTTACTTTATCCTCATTTGTAGATATTCCATTCTTAGAAACAATATGACCTAAGATTTTGCCTTGTCGTACCATGAACACACACTTTTCTGGGTTCAGACACACTCGATATTCTCTACACTTGTTGAAGATCTGTCTGAGCTCAGGAATGTGGTATCTTCTTTCTTGGGAATGTGCACATAAATCATCCACATATACTTCTAAGATCTTTAGCAAGAACTCTTTGAAGACATGACACATGAGCCTTTGGAATGTTGCAGGTGCATTGGTGAGCCCAAATGGCATCACACGAAATGCAAAGATTCCCCACTCTGTGGCAAAGGCTATTTTGTGTTGATCTTCAAGGGCAATGGCTTCTTGATTGTAACCTGAAAATCCATCAAGAAAGCTATAAACTTCCTTGCCTGCAACACGCTCCAACAAATGTCCAATGATTGGAAGTGGATAACTATCTCTGGTCATAGCGGCATTAACTTTTTTAAGGTTAATACACACTCGTAACTTTCCATTCTTTTTGGGCACCACTACAATGGGGGACACCCATTCAGTATGCTCAATCTCATAGATAAATCCAACTTCAATCAACCTGTCAATTTCTTCTTTTATTTTAGCTGCATAAGTGTCATTATATGTGTAGGGCTTTTGTTTGGTGGGCTTGGCATCTGGTATGATGGGGATGGTATGAGAACAAATTTTCGGATCTACTCCCTTCAAGTCTCTATAGTGCCACACAAACACTCCCTATATTCCCTTAATAAAGCTACCAAATCTGCTTCCTCTTCTTTCCTTAGGTCATCTCCTATGTACGTACATCTCTCTTCATTCTCTTCAACGGTGACTACGATTTTTTTGGTCTTTTCTTTGTTATCATACACTTCTTCTATGGTGGCTTCTCTCTTAGGCATTCATACCAAAATTTTTCGGTCCTCAACTTCATATTTCTTGAAATTCTCTAGTACTTCGAACAATGGTTCCTATCTTCTTGTTTCACTACTTTTCTTTTCTTTTTCTTTTGACCACCTTCACTCCCATTCTTTGAATTTACCGTTTTGATGCCTATGAGAGGTTCTTCTTATTTTTGGGTAAACACTCCTAGATCTTCTAGATAGTGCTTTTCTGAGTTAAAGCAACTATCGATCACAATGGACTCTAGATCTTCATCATTCTCTTCTTCTTCTACAAAGTCACTAGGGTCACATTCTTCTAGCAAGGGTTGACACATGAACACTGCAATATCATAACGCTCCTCATTGCAATGAGGTGTCCATTGTTCTTCATTGACATCAATGTCCATGGTGGCTAAGATTTCTGCCCAACCATGAGGCTCAAATTCCTCATCTTGAAAGATCATCAATGTATAGGCTGGGTCTTTAACTGGTCTATTTCCCTGAGAAGTTCCTTCTTCTCTTGCTTTTAGGGGTTTTTCTTTCTCCTTTGCGATCTTGCGCATCCACAAATGAGTATCTTCATGCATCCAGGATGTATCAGATGAACTTTTAGAATGCAAAGAGATTGAGTCTTCTTGATCCTTGTGGATAGGATTCCACTATAGGGGTGGTACATCTCTGAAGGTGTAATCCTTCAAATTCACCTTGGTTGTGACCCCTAAGTGTTGCACGTATAAGGAGTTGGTTCCCCAATCCTGTACTATTTTCAATTGTCGTAGTAAGGGTCTTCCTAGGATCATTTCATAGGCATTAGTTTTACCAAACTCACATATAGCAAAGGTGTGCTCAAACTCCACACCACAAGTGGTTAGAGTTATCCCTTCTAGCAATCCTAGAGGTCTTTCAACATGGCCATCAGCCATCTGAAGCTTCATTCTGGTTGGTCTTAATGCAGGTTTACCCCATTGCTTCCATAAGGAGGTGGTTGCAATAGCGACACTAGCACCTGAATCTATGATCGCTTTGGTTGTGTATCTTGGTAGGTGATCGGAAGATAAGTATTACCTTCTTCACCTTCGCTCATGTCCCCTATTCTTTCTAGAGGTATCTCTCAATCTTTTTGCTTAGAACCTATGTCACTACAACATATCAAGGGCATACCGACGTTGCCCATACCGACGGTCACGCCTCGACGTCGGTACGACTGTTGAAAATGCTTGAAAAACCACGGATGCAATACCGATGGTCATTTAATCGTCGGTATACAGGCATCGGTATGAGCGCCGATATAGGCATCGGAACTTTACTGTAAATTACCGACGCTTATACCGACGCTTATACCGAGGCAATGTTTTTATCGGGCCCGAGAGCAAAAATTCGACATTTGCTTGCATTTTGAACCAAAGTTTGCTACTGTCGAGTTTGCGCGTGCGAACTACATTCTGCACCTATTGTGTACACACATCTCTCTCTTTCTCACTCTTTCTCTCTCTTTCTCTCTCCCTCTCTCTCTCTCTCTCTTTCTCTACATCTCTGTTTCTCTAGATCTGAAATTTTTGTAAGAGTTGCACATACTCTAGCACCCTTTCTCTTTCTTTGTGTTTTCCCTTTTCTAATTTCTCTTCTCTTTCGTTTTGCAGGAGCTTTTTGGCATCAAATCTTTGGAATTCGACGAAGGGCAACATTAAGTGGACCTTTAGGACAGCGATGCAAACAATTACATTGATGTAAGTGATTGTTTTGTTTTGGATTGATATAGAGTGAGATAGAGAGAGAGAGATGAAAGAAAGAGAGAGATCTAGAGAAACAGAGAGAGAGAGAGAGAGAGAGAGAGAGAGAGAGAGAGAGAGAGAGAGAGAGAGAGAGAGAGAGAGAGAGAGAGAGAGAGATGAAAGAGAAAGATAGAGAGAGAGTGAAAGAGAGAGAGAGAGATGAAATAGGAAGAGAATGAGATAGAGAGATAGATGCATACATACATACACACACATATGCATACACATACTCACATACATATTACATGCACACATGCATATACATACACACTCACATACATATTACATACACACATGCATATACAT
>CM035435.1:82792403-82874903 GCA_020310875.1 Ceratopteris richardii
ATGGTCTACATTGGGGTGGTACAAATGTTCATGGCTATTTATTCATTGGATAGTTTTCGGTGTTGTGGTTGGTGTACTGCTCACTATAAGAGTACATGTTAGGCTCCTGAGTTGGTTGTCTATCGTAAGGTTAAGGTTGTGATAACCCTAATCCTTCTCTAGTGCAGACATGAGATGAGTGATCTCCATCGCAAAGTGTGCAACTTCCTAACATTGGCACTCTCAAGGATGAGTTTTGGTAGTTCCTTTGTCCTTGTACTCCTAATTTCTTGGCCACCAACTTTGCCACTTCCTCCACATTACTCGAACTAGAAGTCTCATTGCTCCTTGTATCCTCTATTTTGGTAGGATCTTATGTGGTTTTGAGATCCTCAACTAAGTTTTCTTCCAAATCTATGCACCCTTGAAGACACTCACTCAGAGTTTGCAACCATTTTACATATACTAAGATTCTCAATGCTCCATTGGTTACACCTTCTAAAAATAGGGATATCATTTTCTGCTGAGAAGGTCTCTCTGTCACCGAGCATCGGACTACGTATTGATTAAATCTTTGTGCTACATTGTTTACTGTCTCATTAGGAGCTTGTTTGAAACTATGTATTAAGGATGACAAATTGTGCTTAATCCCTCGCTTAGTGAATTCCCCAATAAATTCTTGGAAGAATTGTTCATTATGGCCAAAGAAATTTGGATCGAAGGATTGAAACCAAGTTAAGGCTATTCCTGTGAGGGTTAACCCAAAGGATTCATATTGCACGAAAAAGTCATCCACTTGCTCCGCTCGAAACACCTGCTTGGATTCCTAGAATGTGGTCATAGGGCTCTCCTATGCCATCGTAATGATTTCACATACATTTGGCCAATTGGATTGGTCTCTCTTTTGCCTAGCTCTGGGAATTGAATTATGATGGGAATAGTGGGTTTTACTAGGTGTGTTCCAGCTCCTACACCTTGAGGTGGTTCCGCCCTAAAGGTGGTTCTATTCATATTTCCCATTCCCTGGCCAGTTTGGCTGTGGGGGTTAATTCCTAGCATGGTGAATTGCACCTGTGGTCTGTTGGGTATACTACATTGGCTTGTTTGTCCTAACATCACATTTTCCATTCTTTGGTGGGTCTGGAATGGGTTTTGTGAGGTAGTTTCTTGATCTCGAGGAGAGAATATAGGCAGACCCATGTACTTTAATCTAGACCTATCTACTTTATCTATAGGCCAATATCTCCTTTGATTTTGGTCCACGTATGTAACTCTAGATGGATTTTCTGGATCCCTTAACTTGTATATAGTTGTTGGGCTGATGCCTTCTCCTTGTTGTCAATGAATTTTTGTAGGAGTAGGTCTGATCCATGTACCAAGTATACCTCCATCAGATAGTCATCTTAGGGTATCATGTCTCCTTGCAATACTTGAGTCATTACTGACTTTCCCCTAGGAGTACTCACCGTATCTCCACTATTGGTTCTCCCAAAAGTTCCTTGTCCCACTAACTCTCCTTTGTCATTAATTTGATCAGGGTTTTCAGTTACTGCATAGATCTGGCCCATCTTGTCCATGTAAACTCCCCCTTCGTACTTGACAACCAGTCTTGGGACTATTTCTAATTTTGTAGTGTTTATCATTCTTGCTGCTGACCTATGTAGACCGTTGTGTACCTAAGTACTGACTTGGGGACTTGTGGAGAAAGAGACTATACCTCAATCCCCCTCAAGTGCATATAGTGGGGACTCACGCTTTAATTGTCAATCCAAGGAGTATCAAGACCTAGCCGAGTGTATGAAGACATGCATTCAAATAATGGTCAATGCAAATGAGGTTTTACAAAAGTACAAATAAGTTTGAATCCATCATGTGTACCTAAGTCAAGAAGACTCAAGGACTTGTGCCAATGAGACTAAACCTCATTTGCCACACAAGTACGTATAGTGGGAAATTGACACACGCTTACTTGTCAATCCGATCAAACGACCTAACCAAGTGTATGAAGACATGTGCACACATGATGGAAAATGAAGTGGTTCAACTTATATGTATGAGAAAAGACTAATCCACCTCTCTAACTCACTGAAATACTGAAAGTGTCTGCCGTGATACCTCTTACAGTAGTTTTCAGTAAATCTAGGATTTCTCCCAGCTCCGAACTCTGAATATAGTCAATAGTGGACTCGTTTCGAAGCTCTCGATGAGACGCATCCATTGGAAGCTTCACTCGATTCTGACAACCGTGCTTCAAGTTATGACCAAAATAGTGAATGGTGGAAAACACCCACACTCACTCCACAACTTCTACAAGCTCACACACACACACTACAGTAGCCCAAAAACAGTGGGGAGGGGTAGACAACAGTCCTACACACACATTCCAAGCATTACACACACATAGAAGATCAAAGAGAAGATGAAAATCTGCAAGAAAGAAGCAAATTTGAAAATCAGGAACTCTCCTTCTTCACAATGGAAAAAAGGCTCTACAAAGAGTCACAAAGTGACTTATATACATGTGCCTTAAATTTGGTCCTTTCACACAAGAGACCGGCACTTTATTACTAAAAAGTGAATTTCCTACTTATTTACAAGTAATATTTTACAAAAAATTGGGATTATGCAACTAGAGCACTCCTCTAGTGCATTTACATGGCTTGAGGGAATTTCCTAAGACTTTGAAGAAGAAAAATGTGCCCATTAATTTGAAAATTTTGGGGCTCCTCTTTTGTGCTTCTTTGCTCTGCAACAGTCTCCCCCTCTTTGTCTCTGTCCTCCCTTGACAGGCTTTTGCTTCTTGTTTGCTATCTGTCTAGGCTTTCTGAATACACACACCCGGTGGTCGAAGAAGCAGTAAGGACTATCAGAGAATTTGTTATTTTGTCCGACGTATGTCCTTTGCTTCTGTTTGCCCCTTCGTATTCCTTATATCACATATCTGGGTTGCTGTATTCAGTTGGGCTGCCATGCACGCCATCAGTGACTAAGAATGTGATGTTCTTAGTCACCCTCTTCAACTTTTCAGCCTCTGCCTCTTTCTAGCTTTTGGTCTTCTGATTTGTCTTTGTCTTCAGACTTCTGACCCTGTTGCATTGCTTTAAGCCTGTTCATTTTGTTGCCAACGCACGCTATCAGCGGAAGGATTATTACCTGCCAAATATTGTCTTGCACTTCTTCATGTATAGTTCCTGGCCCTAGTCCGTCCTTCCCATGAAATGTTCTGGTTCTGATTGTTCTTTAATTCCATTCCTCAGGACCTGGCTGTTTCGCATTGTTGCCTGATGCGTGCCCCTGCGGGGCTTTGGGCAGAGGGTGGTTCTTTCACTTTATGATCTTCATTCTTTATTGAGCAGTTTTTGACTTTGATCTTCTTCTTCTTCTCTTCTTGCTTGATTCCCCTTCCACACGTCCCTCCTCCTGAACTCTGACATCCTTGACACGCTTTTTGTGGCAACGTGAGTACGTCTGTATGGTTGCTTGCTCTCTTTGATTCAACAAATTGGCATGACAAATCATAAATTCCTTCCACTGTGTTGACTGCACTCCATCCTCTTGTGCTTGGTGATGATCCGCAAAAAAACTTGTTTCATAAGCCACTAGTCGTGCATTAAGGTTTTAAGTCATCTTGACAAAAAGTTGGGGGTTCTTCTCCAAAAGCTTCTTCCTCCAGATAGGATCAGCTTTCTCGAATTCTTCTTGGGTATATGTGAATGTATTGTGGCTGAATTGGAGATTGTTGTCCGGATCTTTAGTTGTTGTTTTCTTTATATACTATCGCGTTTGTTCTTTTAGGAGACCATATGGTACATTGAAAGGCTTCAAAATTTGATCTAGGTCTTTGCTTTCAATTTTAGCTTCCTTCATGACGTGGATTATTTGATCTTTGAATTCAGCAGTAAGCTGGGACACCAGTAGTGCCCTTTCCGGTTGGCCCAGTTCTGCAATGTCCTGATTATGATGTTCAATTTTGGTCTCCTGTTCCTCCCTTATTGGTGAATGATATAAGGGGGGAGAGAGAGGACGTACCTTAGTCTCCTTAGTGGCCTCTGCGGATTTTGGAACTACTGGTGTCCCCTTAATCGCCTTTTGCTCTAGTTGTTCTTCTAGTTGCTGAATCACCTCATCTTTTTGCTTGATTTCCTCATTAGGTTTAGCAATATTATCCTTGTGTTTGAGGAGTTCTTGAGCAACAATATCAAGCTGATCAATGTCTTCTTTAAATTGCATTAAATATTGATTCTCTGCTTTTTTCCATTTTGCTCTAAGAGCTGCGGTATCATCCATGTACCTCTTTTCCCATTCGGCAATGGTTGCCTGCTCCTACCTGAGCTAATCTTCATACTTAACCATCTTTTCCTCGAGTTCCTTGATGTCTTTTTCTGGCTTTTCCTGAACATCTATGGGTTGATCACTTAGAAGAGATGTCATTAGTTCTTTATTCCCTCTCGTTAGGTTTTTTGCTTCTTCCATACATACCTTTAGTTGAGATTCTAAGATTTTGCTTCTTGCGTTCATCTGCGTCTTTTCAGCCTCACTAGCTTCATATTTCTTCTTTAATTCTTGGAGTTGTTCTTTCAATTTTGCATTTTCCGTTGCTAAAGTTTGGTACTGATCTTTGACCTTTTGAACTTCATTTTCTTTCTGTAATATCTGCTCCTTTGCTATCTTTAACTCAACAGAAAGATTCTTACCAATTTCTTGAAGTTCATGCTTGTCCTGCATCGCTTGATCGTAGTCTTCATCAGCCTCAAGCATTAATTGTTGCATGTCCATTGCGGTTCTGATCATGTCTTGCACTACAAGCTTGAGCTGAGCGATGTCAACCTTCAACCATGTTCTTGGTATGCTCGGACCTTCTCCAGTTTGTACATCTTTTCCTTGCTCTATATGGATGGTTTCATTGTGGGGTTGTCTAATTTGTAGTTGTATTTTGGGTTCTTTTCTTTCTTCATCTAAATCAATAACTTTTGTGGTGCTCCCTTGAAAAGTGACATCCATGGGGGAGGGTTCTGCCACTACCCTTATTGGTGTGAAGGGTTCTGCTTCTTCGATTGTCGCTTCTTGAGTTTCTTTCTTTGGTATCCTGATTGATACCTCTCTCGTAGGTGTTGTCTCCTTGATATGAATTGTGGAAGTCTCATTGAGTTTGATTGCATGTGTCCCTTCTTGGTCTACCTCCTTGCTTGCGTCATCTTGAATGGGGTGGACTGAGTTGTCATTTACTTTCGTGCCTTCGTCTGCTTCCTCATAGTTGACTGCATTCAACTCCTCCCATTGTCCATCATCTTTTGATTCACTTTGAATATCCACATTCAACAATGAAGTGTCGAGTTCTTCTTGTGCATCCAAAGATGAGCTTGAGTTATCCAACCCTAATTCTTGGTAGCGGTGGACTTCGGTGAGTTTCTTTTTTGCTTCCATCTCTTGGTGGGTCTGCTGGTAATGGTGTCCTTGCACTGGTAAATTGACTTGCCCTTCTCTATATTGGTGTGTATCCTCCAGGGCTTTAGTTAAATCTTCTTCTGTAATAGGCCTTAGCTCTTCAATCCTTGTCTTTGGAAGTACGTGTGCTCTTTTCGTGGTTGGAACTTCCTCTTCGACTTGCTTTACTTCCCTTAATCTCTTTGTGCCTCTCATTCTGGGTTGAGAGCTAGTTTCGACTTCTTCAATAATTTTGACTCCTCTTTTCTTTTTTGGTACTGTCGCGCCATAGCAGTTGATGATGGCATTTCTTGTAGGTGCTCTCTAATGCCTAAAGCATGGTAAATCAATATTGTCAGAGCTACACTGCCATTGAGGAACTTCTTGCTGTTCCATTGCTTCTTTGCCTTGAATAGCCGTTCCTGTATGTAAGGAGTTAGATTAATCTGATTTCCAATCTGCTTGATGGCATGTGAGAGTAACTAGACAATAATCTTCTGGGGAGCCGTGTATCGATGCATATTTGGGAAGCAGAAGTGCTGATGAATGAGCCTGACTTCCTCTTCAATATCTACTCTGTTGATGTCAGTGAATGTCCTTGTCTTTGCTCCATGGCTTTCGTCTTTCACTAGCGTGTTGCCATCCTTTTCCCATCCAAAAGCTTCCTTAATCAGATCATGTGTGAACTGAATAACTACCCATTCACCTATTTTATCCATAACTCTAGCCTCGGGCACCAATGGATCATGTAGTGCTGGCTGTAAGGTGTTCATGACTTGTGTGCACCTTTGAAAGTCGGGCTTATAGATTGGCAGTTCAAAATATTTGTGTATGCCCGCTTTCTTCATGATGTCTATTGTAGACGGGAGTTCATGCACTACTCTAAAATCTTGGGACATGATCAGAAATTGATGATCTGTATCCATGATTTTGATAGTCGTCAGGAAGAGATACTCCCCAACCGGTTGATCTTCTCTAAACCAATGTCCCTTTGCTTTGGTGATACTCTGAGAGGAAATTCCAATACTTCGTCTTCAGCTGTTGCTTCAGAATCTTCAGAAGCCATCTGCACTTGTAAGGAAAAGTGCATTAGTTTTAATAGCAAGCATAACAACTGTGTAGTGCACTGCAGTGATATGTTGTCGTTCTGTCACTCCGTTTCCCTTGGTTCTATAAGTGAGATCTCTTACCACATCTTTTTATTTCTTTTCCTGAAAGAAAACAAGCATTAGTATAGCCGAAGCATTTATTTATTTACATAGTATGTCTATTCCTAAGGAAGTAGAAGCTATGATATAATCCCCATCAGAGATTGTGCACCGCTAACTTGTTTACGCACATTAGGTGCCGAATGCTTGGCCTTGTAATGTGGCCCTACTATGCATACTTTAGGTGCATTTGATACTTCATAAGTGCAATTGGAATCTTTGTTGTTATGGTGGTCCATTCCTTGCGGTTGCTTTGGCTTCCAAATCCACTTCGTGGTTATGTTGATTGCCCTTGTCTTCTCTCTAGTCCGTCGAACTTCATGTATTTCTTTTGATGTCCTATTAATTGAGTTTGTTCTCCTCATGTTTTTATGATGAGTCGGCCTTGGCTGCATTGTTTGAATGCCTCGATGTAATGCATCCGTTTGTTTGTTTATCTCTTGCTTGGCTGCTTGTCTGACCTTTTTGGGAATCCATATCTGTTGTCATGCCTTCTGAGCTTGAATCAAAGGCTTCGAGAGCCATAGTTGCAAGAGTCGTTTTGTTTCAGATTTCAGTGATGCTGACTTTTTGTTCTCCTTTTTCTCCTCATGAGTTGGTGTTGGCGTCTCTGATTTCTGCACTTGATCCTTGCGTACCCATTTGAATTTGTTCTTCCCTTGATGCGAGTATTTGAATGTTGTCTTCCACATTAGTGATCCTTCTGTGGTGTGAGAAACTCCATGAGAGTTGGTCTCCTTATTGTCTGGCCGTTCACCAACTGAATAGGATGATTTCACCTCTTCCTTGGACACATTAGGGTTTGAGCTTTTTGCTTCTTCTAGGTTGGTTTCTGAGGTATTGGGACTGGAATCATGTCCCACTAGCTCTTCCTTGCGTTCTTCTGCACTCTTGATGGCTTCTGGTTTCTATGAGGGCTTCTCCCCAAATAGACTAAAAATTTCCTTGTGCCCTATTTTGGCTGAAATATATCCTTGAGCTAGGTGAATGCGTACTTCATTTTCAATTATCCAATCCTATCTTAGGATCACATCTTCTATTAAGTCTTCATCCTTGCACACTAAGACTCGTTGTTCCATGGAAGAATTTCCTAGGTGGAGGGATACTATCGTTGCTCCAATGCATTCTATGATTTGACCTCCAATTCCTATCATATGAGCTTTCATGGGAGTCATAATTGTTTGAAGATCTTGTATGACTGTATTACGTATGCAACTGAGTCCTGCTCCTGAGTCTATCAAGGCATCTATCAATTTGTACTCTGTCTTGCCAATCCCTAGGTTTAAATAAGATGTGCCATGTAGACATTAGTCGTGTCAGACTTAGGGACTTGGTAATTAGCCATAGGGATAGGCTCTTCTCCTTGGAGATACCATTCGTCTCTTTGCCTAATCCATTCTTTCTGTTTCTTGATGCGTTCTAGGGCTTCTTGCCGTGCCTCCTCTCTAATCCGTTCTTCCTCTTTCTTCCTATTTTGAGCACCTATGAGACGTGCTAGCATTTGATCCATCAATGGCTCCATGAACCGTTTCACTCTGCATCTGCTTATGTAGTTAGGAAGAATGTCTCCATCTAAAGTGGCTAGATTAACTGCTCCACTGGTAGAGATCCTATTTATGATTAGAGGTCCATATCCGCGTTTTTGTAACTTCTTGGCATGTTGCTTTAAGGTGTAGACCAGGACTAGGTCTCCTTCTTTTAGTCTTTTGTCTTTTATATGTGCATCATAATATGCCTTTTGTCTTCTCTTGGCTTCATATATTCTTGCTACTGCTTGTAACCTAGTTTCATGCAGCTTCACTATTTGGTCTAGTTGTTGGGATAATTCATGTCCGGTCCATTCATACTGTTGGGCTACTCTCAAAGTGGGTATTAAAAAATCAATTGGCAAAATAGCATTCTGCCCGTACACCAAATTGAACGGGGTAGTTCCAATGGCAGTCTTGTATGCGACTCTGAAGGCCCAAATTGCATGATGCAATTGCTTGTCCCAATCACACCTCCCATTATTGACAATTTTTGTCGTGCATAATACCTTGTTGGAACTTTCTGCTTGACCATTGGCTTGGGGATGGTATGGGGCTGATTTTTTATGGATCACTAAAAACTCATTCATTAGAGACTCTATCACTTTGTTTATGAAGTGTGTTACTCGATCACTCACAATCTCAATTGGTAATCCGAAACGAGTGAAGATATGCTCAAAAAGAAACTTAGCCGTGGTTTGAGCATCATTCTTTCTAGTAGCCTTTGCCTCTACCCATTTTGTCAAGTAATTTGTGGCTACTATGATGTATTCGGCATGAGATCCTTTGGCCGGTGGGTTAATGGGTCCTATGAAGTCAATACCCCATTTAGAGAATTCTCTCGCACAAACCATAGGTCTCAATGGCATGTCATCTCTCCGAATTGGGTATTTAGGCCTTTGACATGTCTCGGAGCTTCTTACATATGTCTCCGCATCCATATGTAAAGTTGGCCACCACAAGCCCGCAAAGAGGATCATTTTTACAGTTCTTTCGGTGGAAAAATGACCTCCTGCCGCACCTGCGTGTGCCATCTCTATTATGGGCAAATATTCTTCTTCATACACACAGAGCCGTAATTGGTTGTCTTTCCCTCTTCTAAACAATTGTCTTCCCATAAGTACATAATCCTTGCTCATCTCTTCTAGGGATCATTTTCTTTCCAAGCTAAATCCTTCCTCGTGTTCTCTTGTCTTCAGGAAATTGACCAGTGTCTTGCTCCAATTGGGTGCTATCGTTGAGAAGGGTATGGATGTATGATCCTCAGGGATGGTCTCCTGGCATTCTGCACAGTTACTCACATAGCCATGGACATCCTTAGGCATGTCTGGCCAGTATACTCCTAATCGTTTTAACTCACTAATGGTTTCATGAATCCCTTTGTGTGTCCTCCATTTGTTCACATGATCTTGTTCAATCAGCTTCACTTGTTTGTCCTCCTCAACACATCTTAGCAATACACCATTGGGTTCCTTATAGTACACACTTCGAGCAATAATGTGCAAATTTCTTGATTGGAGAATTTCCTTTTTGCTCTCCTTGTTGATTGGGTATTGTGGGCCATGAGTGAGTATCGGAATTAGTTTCTCTGCCCACTTTGGACACACTTCCAGATTAAACAAGTAAGTGTCTGGGAGATCATCGGGTACTCCACTTGGTGGTTCTCCGTGTGTTAACCTAGAAAGGTGATCTGCTCTTACATGCGTGTTTCCCTTTTCCACTATCACTTCAAAGTCGAACTCCATCAATAGTAGGAACCATCTTACCAATCTTCCCGTGTTACAAGGCTTATTGACTAGGTACAATAGAGCCTGATGGTCTATAAAAAACTTGAATTTGTTGGCTAAGAGATAGTGTCTAAATTTCTTCACTGCATAGACCATTCCTAATCCTTCTCGTTCGGTGGTGGTATAATTTCTCTCCGCTTGATTCAGTTGTCTACTAGCATAGACAATTGGGTGATCTAACTTCCCTTCGTCTGTTGGTTGGGCTAAGATACAACCTATCGCGTAATTAGAAGCGTCTACATGAATATGAAAAGGCTTGCTCCAATTTGGTGTTTTCAGAATTGGAGCTCTGCTCAACCTCTTCTTTAACTCATTGAATGCTTTCTCACATTCCTCTGTCCAAGTGAATTGAGTTAAGAATCCATACAAGTGTTTGGCGATTAAGGCATACATGTGGATAAATCGGCGGTAGTATCTACAATGTCCCATAAATGCTTGCACCTCTTTCGCATTCTTAGGTCTAGGAAGCTCTAGGATGACCTTAATCTTGTCTTCATCCGTGGATATTCCATTTCTATAGACTATGTGTCCTAAGATCTTTCCTTGTCTTACCATGAAGACACATTTCTCTGGGTTTAGGCAGACTCTATATTGTCAGCATTTATTAAATATCTTCTGCAATTCAGGTATGTGGTCCAACCTTTGATTTGAATATGTACATAGGTCATCTACATACACTTCCATGCTCTTTTTCAGGAATTCCTTGGAAACATGACACATCAATCATTGGAAAGTTGCATGCACATTAGTGAGTCCAAAAGGCATCACTCGGAAAGCATAGACTCCCCATTCAGTCGTGAATGCGGTCTTGTGTTGATCCTCGGTAGCAATAGCTACTTGATTGTATCTAGAGAATCCATCTAAGAAGCTATAAACTTCTTTTCCTGCAACTCTTTCCAATAGATGGTCAGCGATAGGTAATGGGTAGCTGTCACGTATGGTGGCTGCATTGACCTTTTTCAAGTTAATTCACACTCTAAGTTTTCCGTTCTTCTTAGGCACCACTACTAGTGGCGATATCCACTCGGTGTGTTCTATTTCATATATGAATCTTGCCGCTAATAGCTTGTCTATTTCTTCCTTAATTTTAGCAGCATAGACCTCATTGTATGTATACGGGCGTTGTTTCGATGGTTTTGCATCTGTTGTCATTGGTATTCTATGAGGGAAAATCGAGGGTTCCACACCTTTGAGATCCTTATATGTCCATGCGAATACGTCTCGATATTCTCGGATCAGTTGTATTGATTCTTCTTCCTCCTCCATTGACACATCTTTACCTATGTATGTACATCTTTCTTCTCCATCTTCCATTGTTACTATGATCTTCTTTGTTTGTTCCTTGTTGTCGTACGCTTCTCCTTCTCGAGCCTCTCTCTTAGGCATTTGAATGGCTATCTTTTGCTCTTCTACTTCATACCTTTTAAAATGCTCTGGAACCTCAAATGGGTCAGGATTTGGTCCAATTTTACTCATTCTTTCCTTTTGCTCTCGTACTATGGGAGCGGCTTCTATTACCAAGATCCTTGTTGGTTCCTGCTTCTCCTTGGTTCGAATGGTGTTTAGATAGCTCTCTTCTGAATCGAATTCTGGTTCCATTTCTATACTCTCGTATTCCTCTTTCCATTCTTTTTCCAAGATTTCCCCTTCTTCTACTTCTTGAAGGACAATCATATAAAGATTTACATCATAGCCTTCTTCATCTATGCACTCATTCATAGTTAGTACTTCCTCGTTCACACACACATTTAAGGTGGCTTAGATTTCCATCCATCCATGTGGTTCAAAAGTTTCATCCGGAAAAGATTTGAGGCATATAACTTGGGTCTTCTACAGGTCGGTAGTTAGGATGTCCTATTGGCCATAACTGTCTCTTGTTGTCCTCCTTCTTTGCTTCTTTACACATCCATAACTGGGCGTCCTCATTCCTCCATGATTGAGCGCTTGATCCAGCGCTATGAATAGACAGGTCATGTTCCTCCTTGTATATGGGATTCCATTGTAGTGGAGGGACATCTCGATATGAAAATGTGTGCAAGTTTATCTTGGTGGTATTTCCTTGATGTTGTAGGTATAATGAATCTCTTCCCCAGTCTTGCACTACCCGTGTTTGTCTCATGAAGGGTCGTCCTAATATCATTTCGTAGTTGTTAGCCTTTTCAAATTTACAGATGGCTAATGTGTGTTCAAATTCAACTCCACAAGTGGTTAATTTGATTCTCTCCAGTATTCCTAAGGGTTTCTCCACATGACCGTTTGCTAATTGGAGCTTCATGCGTGTGGGCCTGTAGCTCAGTGATGAGTAGCACCTCCTTTAATGTCAATCCGGGAAGACGTGAGGATGGTATGAAGACCTCGAGCAAGTGGAGGCACAAGTGCGTGAGTGAGAAGCACACAAACATGCACACACATACACACACACGCGCACACACGACAAGACAAAGAGTGAGAAGCAATGGAGTTCTTAAATTACTTTCAAAAAGCTCTTACAAGTTCATTTCAATTATAATCTAACCTCAAAAATGAGCGCTCTAGCTCCTTTTATAGTTTTTGACTAGCTTTGGCCCTGTCCAGACCTAGTGTCCGGCCTAGTTAAAAATTAGGTTCCAGGGATCTTTTGAGGGCTCAAACGAGATCTAAAAAATATGAAAATTGATAGGTAGGCACTTCTAAGGCTCCTCAAGCTCAAGGACTCCTTGGCTTGCACAAAATGGAGCTACAAAAATACGAAATGGTATTTACAATGGTTTTTAGTGATTAAAATCACTATTTGTGTAGGGATTTTCTTTATTGATTTGTCGTACACATCTTTGAGCTCCCTACTTGCTCTTTCTTCTTGTGTGCTCCACTCCTTGATGTCTGAAAAATTTAGATGGCCTACTTGCCAGATCTTCTTTGGCTGCTGTGTCTGCTTGTGCTATCTCTTCGTTCCGACCCTCTTTGTCTTGTGGCGCCAACACCCCCCCCACTCTCGCGTCTGTCGCCCCTGACAGACCCTTGTCTAGATGCTCGTTGAACGTAATATTGGACAACGTCGGAAGCGAGGTGATGTTCTTCTAATCTGAGCCCCCGTGCTAGATCTGTTAATAATGCATCCCAATTCACTGGTCCTGGTACGTCCGGATGTGGCACCCACAGTTGTTCTGAATAGATGGTTCTCTCCACAGCGAATAAGTGGAGGAGATGTGAGGGCCTGGGTACAAATATTTCTGAGTGATATTCCCAAAATCCCGTTATGAACATCTCCTCGAATGTCTGTTTAAAACAAGCTGGGAGGTACTTTATTCTGGCGTGCCAAGCATATATTACCTCTATGGATGGGGTTGTGCTCATGTCGTATACTAGATCTTGATTTCCTGTAAGAAATCCGACACACATTTGTGCCATCACATCGGGGGTATTCCGTAGTCGAGTGCTCCAGTGTCTGATGGTAGAAATCATGTAATTTACAGTGGGAGGGCCTTGTGGCGGTGCTAGATAAACATAATTTAACCACTTCGCGCACCCCTTGACGTTCTTGACAGCAATGGTAAACTCTGGCCAAGTGCGCCGGCGGAATACTGGAACATAACAAGGATTGTATTTAATAAAAAGGGGCATGTTAGTCCAGGTACGAACCATTTCCGGGTAGGTTTCAAGAAGACGGATTCTCCAGGTTGGTTGATAAATGGAGCCTTTCTTTGCACTTTCTGGGATATCCTCTGGCCCAAATTGTGTGGCAAAAGTTGGAGGTTTGCCACAACTGCGTTGAATATCTGCATTGTAATCCGCAAGGAGCACACAATATGGCACATATTGATCATCGTTGGTGCCGATTCATCTATGATGAGACATGCTTCGAAAGTATTCAGACTTAATGATGATGTCTTCTAACTTTGCCATAGATTGGATTTGAATGGCCACTCTATCTTCATGGGTTGTTGCTGTCTTCTCGAGTGTTTGGAGCCATTCAGGTACTTCAACTTCTAATGTGTCCAGTCCTTCTGAGGTCTGTGCACCACCTGGCATCGGCATAGGAACGTATGGTTCCTCATAGGCTTCATCCACCTCAATGGGTACTAAATCCTCCGGTTCGGGTTCTACAACTGGGGAGGCCTGCCTTTCATATTCTAGTAACTTTTTCTGGAGTTCAACCACCTGCTCTGTCAATGCCTTTACTTCCTCTGAAGTCGAGGCCGTTTCTAATACCTTGGTTGGAGCCTCCTTTTCCCTGAGCTGGCTACGTAGCTCATCTCGTTCCCTTTCCAAATCATCATGTGCGTCTAATAAATCCGCATAACTTTCCAAGATGGTTTTCATTGTTGCTATGGGAACCGCTTTGAACTATTCTGGATCGATCTCATGGGGGGAACCTTCCATGGCTGCTTCCAAGTTTTCTTCATTTTGTTTCTGCAACCGTTTATTTTCTTCAAGTGCTCTAGCCATATGCTTTCGAAGTAGAGTTAAATTACACCGGACTCTCAGGTTATCTGTTTGGTACACCTCCAGCAAGGCTTCGAGTTGTTTGACACCGGGTTCTGCTGATGGTTGGGGTGTCTCCAGGAGTGTTTGATGGGCTTGCTCGAGAGTTGTGTAGCGCTGGTTGAGTTCCACATTTTCTTCTTCTAGCGTTGTGAGTCGTCTTTGTAGGTTCTGATGATTCGTTGTCAACTGTTGATGGCGGCCTTCGAGATCCCTGTACTCACGCTGAAGTTGATATACACACTGATGTAATGATAGGAATATACTATTTACATTAAAGGATGCAGGTAAAGATGAAGATGCAGGGGGAATGGGGATGGGGAAGGGAGTTGTGAATGCTGTGGAATCAAGTGGTGAAGTTGGTGGAGGGGGTATGGGAGATTGAGGTTGTGTGGGGGGTGGGGGTGGTACTGTGGCGGGTGATGTCTCCATCGTGTCAAATGTGGGTGTGACAGTAAAGAGGGGGACCGTGGGTGGGGTGGAAGTGATATTGGTGAAGAGTGTCGTGAAAGTGGGCATGGAAACTCCTCCAAATTGGATGCCGGGAGAGAGAGGAATTCCCATGACAACTGTGGTAGTGGTAGAAAAGGGCGTGGTCGTGCCGGTTGGTGAGGTGAATTGTGTAGTGAGAGGTGAGGTGGGTGGGGAGAGTGGTTCCTCTTGATGTTCTTCTGTTTGCGTGTTGCCTTCCGGTTCTGATACATTGATGTGTATTTGTTTTCCAGATCGCCTAGGGCGGGCAGGCACACGTTTCTCAAATCGATTAATGTATGTCATGGCCTCATGTATGGCCTCATCCAAGCCGACTGCCTCTGCGTGCAGGTTCATGGCTTCGATAAACATATCATCCACACCTTCCTCAGCCAATAGTTGGCTCATGAGCACCTTGCCTGATTCAAGTGACATTTTGTGTTGTTCCTGAACTCGCTTCATGGTTTGGTACAATCTTTTTATTTGTGCCGAATATGCTGGGGCACTTGCTAGTTCTGAGAGTTCATCATATTCTTGATATTGGTCTTCGTCGGCTTCTTCTTCTTCTCCTCCTGCCTCTTGTTCATCTCCTTCGACTTCTACGATGACTGGTTGTGTCGAGGCTGGTGTTGTTGTGGTGGGGTGTGGTTCCTGGGCCTGGTCTGCTTCTGTTTCAAGATTAGATTCGTAGATCAACCTGGCAACTTCTTCATCTGTGAGGTCATTGAGAGTAAATCCCTGTGGAAATTCCAAGTCTGATGGAATGGGGGGAAACACCAAGTTGGGTCCTTCTGTACTTGGTCGGGGAAGATGAATGGTGAATGGCCGAACATGCCTAGTTTGAGGAGGAGTCACCTCCGGTGTGGTAGTGGCTCCCCTTGGTTGAGCACATGGTAATTGGACGCCTCCTCTCATCTTCTTCGATGGAGGACCCGCTGTTGATAGTCGCCTTTGGAATTCTTGGGCCCTGGACCACACTAGTGCTCTTTGAATGGGCACGTCATATGCTAGGCACCTGCAAATTATTCTTGTTAGGGCACAACAGCCATGAAGTACATTTTTCTGCTTCTTATTCCAGCGCTGATGGGCTAGGTGTATCTGATCGATGACCCAGTGCGGTATGTTGAGGGTGAGGTTCTCTGTTTCTGCCAAGTATAAGCTGAACCATATTTTCTTAGGGGGCATAGTGAATCGTTCCTGTACGGGGAAAGCAAAATGTTGCATAACAGTTCGTAAGTGGAGAGCAATGGTAGGTGTCATTGCCACCATGTCTTTCAATTTATTGAGATCCATATGCTTCATCCGTCCCGGGACCATTGTTTCTTTCTCGGTGGGAATGTGCATACCTTGCATGTTCAATGCCTCCCGTACCAAATTGAGAGTCAGTTTGAATCTCTTGAGTTCGTGTCCTGGCAACAATGATGGTAGTACAAAAGTACTATCGCCTCCCTTGGCCCTGCTGGGAGTGATGGTACTGATAAAATAGGAGCAGCGTAGAAAATCAGGTTTAGGCAAGTGTGCCCTGAAATATCTATCCATGCCTGCCTTGGTCCAAACTGATCGCATTACCTCTGCATTTTGATAGTTCTCGAATTCCCGAGTGAAAAAGTGGTAGCATCCCCATTTGCCATTAAATTCAATTTCTGCTTCCCAGAAGTAGGTGCCGTCACCCAATGGCCCTGCTACATCACTAAACCAATGAGCATGTTTCCCCACTTGAGAAGTGTGTCCTTGAGGGGGGTCCTGGATAGGAAGGACATGCACCGCTTGAAGTTCTTGAGGCCTTTCGGTGAGTGCGGTTTGAGAAGAATGGTTTCAATGTCCACAATCTGTGCGCTGGACCCTGCCTGGGAACTGGTGCCTCCAGCTTCTGCCATAGTTATTGCTTGCTACTGGTTCTGTCGAGAATATAGAGCATGCGTTAATATTGTAATGGACAAGATAGAACACGTTTTGCCCCCGTTACAATATTATCGTGAGGTGAGTAATGGGTTAGTGGTCAGTGAGTGCACGATGACAGTGTGTGTAGTTAATGCCTGGATAGTCCTAGGAGCTAGATGGAAAGATGCAATGTCTGACTAATGCAGTTAGTAAGGGGAGATG
Source organism: Ceratopteris richardii (assembly GCA_020310875.1). Taxonomy (NCBI): domain Eukaryota; kingdom Viridiplantae; phylum Streptophyta; class Polypodiopsida; order Polypodiales; family Pteridaceae; genus Ceratopteris; species Ceratopteris richardii. Next base: position 82,809,363 of record CM035435.1, read on the forward strand.
AATTCACAAATTGGGGTCGGGGGGTTTATTACAAGTCTTAGGTTGCCAAACACCATGGATGGCTTTTGGTCTTGGTTTTGTGGAGACTCGGGAGGGTTGCATGAGTAATTCCGCTGGGGGTTGTTGTGTCTTTGGGACCCATTTACGAGTGAGTCTGGGCGTGCTTCTAGGTGGCAGTGTGTTCGAGTGTATCAGACAAGAGTGGGTGGCGGCTACTTGAGCGAGTGGACCCTGTCGTGTATGATGTGAATTGTGTGGGGCTAGTTGAGCCCACAAGCAAGCCTTAGGCACCCAAATTTGTCTTGGTTGTGGGTCAACCTTCATCGACTTCCTGGGCACCCAGATAGATTTCACTTTCTCAACAGAGGTTTTAGAAGTCCTCTTATTAGTATCATGTCGTTGATTACTAATAGGTGGTTGAGACAGTTGTTGCGACTTGGCTATAGTCGGCAGCTCATCTTTTCGCACCCACATTTGTTTCACTGGTTGAGTTGTTCGGCTTCGCGCGTTCTTTTGGTCTCCCGCATAGATAGTCTTCAGTAATTGATCTGCCCTTAGTTGCTGCCTCCTTCTGGCCTTTGGAAAAGAAGGGAGTTCCGCCAATGCCTTGACTTTTCTATTGAGATCTCCATTCCTCTGCATCACATAGCTTTGGACAAGAACAGCATGGTCAACTTCATGTGTACCCCTGGAAGGACCAGGAGTCCGTGCCTTTCCTAGTTCCTGGAGTGCTCCATTATCTAACTCAACGGTAATTCTACTCTGATTCACCCATACCTGAAGAAGTCCACTTCTTAGGTTTAAGTTGACTGCTTGGTCATAAATCCAGTCTTGACCCAAGACAAGAGACTAGGTAAGGTCCTCATCTTGACACACTAGTACTTTGACTGTCATTGCTTCATCTTGAATATAGAGGGGAAGTTCCACCTCGCCCATGCAAGGGGTTTCCACACCTCCCAATCCTATGACATATGCTTCTATAGGATTAACAGTTAATTTCAACTCTTGACAGTAAGACAATTTAACAGCACTAGTGGCTGCACCTGAGTCAATCAAGGCTCTTACAGTCCTTGCACCCTTTCCTTGTCCTATATCTAAGGTTATAAAAGGACGTCGATCAATTATCCTATGGGAGCTGATACCTGAAACTTCACACATAGCCATGTGATATCCTTGATCTGCATCGGCATCTAGCCTAGGTTGCTCTCTACCTTGTCTTCTTAATTTCATTTTCCGTATGCGCTCTAAGGCTTCTGCTTGGGCTTCTTCTTGAATTCGCTTTTCTTCTTCTTTGCGTTTCTTAGCAGTATTGAGTCGACTTAGCATTTCCTCTGTGAGAGGTTCCTGATACAACTTGACCCTGCATCCACTAATGTAGCTTGGAAGAACATCACCTTCTAAGGTGGCCAGCTGTACTGCTCCACTTGTTGAGATTCTATTAATGATCATGGGTCCGTAGCCTCTCTTCTCTAGTTTCCTTGCATGTTGTTTCAATGTGTAAATTAGTACTAGGTCGCCTGCCTTCAAACCTTTATCCTTAATGTGGGCATCAAAGTATGCCTTCTGTCGTTTCTTTGCAGCATATATCCCTGCAGCCGCTCTCAGTCTTGTTTCTCCTAATCGTTCAAGGTCAAAAAGTCTTGAGGAGAGTTCATGACCCGTCCATTCATGCTCTTGTGCCACTTTCAATGTAGGTATTAAGAAGTCCAAAGGAAGCACTGCATTTTGACCAAATACCATCTGAAAGGGAGTGGCTTGGAGTACCGTTTTGTAGGCGACTCGGTATGCCCAAACAGCATGGTGTAGCTGTTTGTCCCAATCAGAGCGTTTATTGTTCACTAGTTTCGTCAGTACATTGCATAAGATCTTGTTGGTGCTCTCAGCCTGGCCATTTGCTTGAGGGTGATAGGGGGCAGACTTCTTATGTACTACCAAGAATTCTTGGAGCAGATTTTCAATAACTTCATTCAAGAAGTGAGTGCCTCTATCACTGACTAGCTCTATACGTAACCCGTATCTTGTGAATACATTCTCAAACAAGAATTTAGCAGTTGTTTGAGCATCGTTCTTCGTTGTGGCTTTTACCTCTACCCACTTTGTTAGATAGTCTGTCGCAACAATGATATATTCTGCATGGGAACCCTTAGCTGGGGGATTAATAGGACCTACGAAGTCTATTCCCCACTTAGAGAATGCACGTCCACCCATCATAGGTTTCAGTGGCATCTCATCTTTACGTATAGGATATTGAGTTCTCTGACAGACATCACATCGTTTCACATAGGTATGTGCATCCATGTGAAGGGTCGGCCACCAGAAGCCCGCAAATAGTATTGCCTTGATCACCCGATCTGGTCCAAAGTGTCCTCTTGCTACACCTTGGTGAGCAGTGTCCAAGATCTTGAGATATTCACTCTCATGGACACATAGTCTCAGGTAACCGTCTTTACCATGTTTGTATAGATTATCACCAATGAGTGAGTAATACTGGGCTTCTTGTTCTAAACTCCTTTTCCTAGTCAGAGTCATGTCTGGAGGGAATGTTTTCGTCTCAGAAAGGATACTAGCGGTTCACTCCAATACGGCACTATGGACACTTGATAAAGAGTGGCATGTTCCACCAGTGGTTTAGTGCAGCAGATTGGGCATTCCTTGCACAACTTTTGGACATCAGCTTCCATAGTCGGCCAATGCACTCCGAGTCTCCTGAGTGTCTGTAGGGTTCTTTGCTTTGAATAGTGTTGCTCTAATGCACCTACATGTGCTAATTGCAACCATTTAGCGTACTCATCCTCTTCCACACAACATGCCAAGATTCCTTGATCTGTGTGCTTGTACATACTTCCTGCCATGATGTGATACTTCTGGGCTTTTACTACCTCTCTATCCTGTGTGTTTATTACTGGGTGATTAGGCCCGTATGTCAATACTGGAACTAGTGGCTTAGCCCACTATGGCACCACTTCCAAATTAAACAAGTAAGCATCAGGAAGGTCATCTGACACTCCTTGTGGGGCTTCTCCAGATGTGAGCCTAGAGAGATGGTCTGCTCTCAAATGAGTCCTCCCTTTTCTCACCACTACCTCAAAGTCATATTCCATTAGTAAGAGAAACCATCTTACTAATCTACCTGTATTGCATGGTTTGTTTACCAAGTACAACAATGCCTGATGGTCAGTAAAAAATTTAAACTTATTTGCAAGCAAATAATGTCTAAACTTTTTAACTGCATATACCATGCCTAATCCTTCTCTCTCCGTAGTGGTATAATTTCGTTCAGCTGCGTTCAATTGTCTACTAGCATAGGCAATTGGAAGATCCATATTACCTTCACCAATAGGTTGAGCAAGCACACATCCAATGGCATAATTGGATGCATCCACATGAACATGGAATGGCTTGTTCCAATCTGGTGTGGTCAAGATTGGTGCTGAACATAATCTTCGTTTAAGCTCCTGGAAGGAATTCTCACATTCATCAGTCCACTCAAAGTTAGTCAGAAGTCCGTACATGGGCTTTGCAATGACAGCATACATGTGAATGAACCGGCGGTAGTAACCACAATGCCCCATGAAAGCCTGTACTTCCTTGACATTCTTTGGCCTAGGTAACTCGGCTATGGCTCTCACTTTCTCTTCATCAGTGGATATGCCATTCTTTGACACTATGTGTCCTAGAATCTTGCCTTGCCTGACCATAAAAACGCACTTTTCTGGGTTCAGGCAGACTTGATATTCTCTACATTTGTCAAAGATTTGTCTGAGTTCAGGGATATGGGTTTGTCTAATGTTGGAATGAGCACAAAGATCATCAACATAGACTTCTAAATTCTTCCTTAGGAACTCCTTAAATAAATGGCACATCAGCCTCTGGAAGGTTGCTGGTGCATTGGTAAGCCCAAATGGCATTACCCGAAAGGCGAATATGCCCCATTCTGTGGCAAAAGCTGTCTTATGCTGATCCTCTTGAGCTATGGCTACTTGATTGTAGCCCGAAAATCCATCGAGGAAGCTGTACACTTCTTTGCTTGCTACTCTTTCTAAAAGATGCTCTGTGATAGGAAGCGGATAGTTATCTCGAATTGTGGCTGCATTAACCTTCTTCAAGTTAATGCACACACGCAGCTTTCCATTTTTCTTGGGCACCACTACGATGGGGGATACCCACTCAGTGTGCTCAATTTCATAGATGAATCCAGCTTCAACCAGTCTATCTATCTCCTCTTTGATCTTAGCAGCATAATTATCATTATATGTGTATGGCTTTTGCTTAGAGGGTTTGGCATCTGAGGTCATGGGGATGGTGTGTGAGCATATATCAGGGTCCACACCTTTCAAGTCCTTATAACTCCAAGCGAACACATCTCTGTATTCTCTTAGCAAGGCTATCAATTCGTGCTCTTCTTCTTCCGTCAGGTCATGTCCTATGTAAGTGCATCTCTCTTCTCCTTCTTCCCTGGCTACCACAATTTTCTTTGTGGTTTCTTTGTTATCATAGGCCTCTCCTGATTGTGCCTCTCGTTTAGGCATTCTGATCATGACTCTCCTGTCATCTATCTCATACTTCTTAAAATTTTCTGGGACCTCAAACAAAGATTCTTCCTCTTCTGGTGTGACTTCTCTCTTCTTTCTTTTCTTTCCTTCTTCCTTCGAGGTCACATGTGTGGCTAGTCTTACATCACTTGTAAGCTCTCCATACCTCTGGGGTTGAAATTCTACTTCATGGAAGTATTCTTCATCTGATGCAAAAGGTGGGTCCATAATGATTGACTCTAGATCGGAGTCACTCGCCTCCTCAAATGCATCAGGGTTAGGTTCGCATTCTTCTAACACTGCCTCTCCCATGATTGGCTCTATGGAGAAAACTGAAATGTCATAGCCATCCTCATCACATCTTCGTCTGGAAAAACTATAGGTGCATAGGCTGGGTCTTGGATTGATCTATGGGTTTCTTTTGCACCTATCTCCCTGGCTTTTTCTCTCTTCTCTTCTTCTACTGCTACCTTACACATCCATAACTAGGTATCTTCATGCATCCATGAGGATCCTGATCCTATGGAATGCACCGATTCTGTATCATCTTTAGCTTTATGGATGGGATTCCATTGGATAGGAGGGACATCTCTATGAGAGTAATCTTTGAGATTCACTTTGGTCGTGACACCTAGGTGTTGCAAATACAAGGAGTTGGTTCCCCAATCCTGTACCACTTGCAACTGTCGCATAAACGGTCTTCCCAAAATCATCTCATAGGCATGATTTTTGCTAAAATCACATATAGAAAATGTATGCTCGAACTCGACACCACAGGTGGTGAGAGTTATTCCTTCTAGCAATCCTAAGGGCCTCTCAATATGACCATCGACCATCTGCAATTTCATTCTCGTTGGCCTGAGTGCTGGCTTGCCCCATCGCTTCCATAGGGAAGTGGTGGCAATTGCAACTCCTGCACCTGAGTCCAAAATTGCCTTGGTGGTGTACCCTTAGTAGGTAATGGGAAGATAGGTGTTCCCTTCTTCACCTTCACACATGTCTCCTATCTTATCCAAGGGTATCTCTGGCACTGTCCTATGTGATCCTACCTGGGAATGAGGTTTCACTATCGCTGGTACTTGTTTGGCGACATGTTTCCATAATTCAGGTCTAACCTTGAGTAGCTCTTCTAACTTGAGATTGCACTGCACTTTAGTGTTTTTCACTACCTCTGTGTTCCTAGGTAAGACTGAGTCCTCATTTCGTACCATGACCGTGGGTGCTCTCATACAAGTAGACTTAGCTTCCCATGGGCCTGTGAAGTGGGGTAATTCTTGTAGAGAGTTAGACTCAAAGTCTAGTCTTTCCTGAGAGTGGGTGCTCTCCTGCTCCTCATAAATGGATGGGATATCTTGTGGGAATTGGTCGTGTGCATCATCCACCAGTTCAATGGGAGGAGGTACTTCACTTTCTTTAGCCCATTTGTCTTCTTGAATCTCTCGTAGGAATTCTGGTGTGAATCGATTCATAGAAGATGATGTGTCTGGCTCCGTAGAGTTAGGCACATAAGCTTTAGGCACATATGCTTCCTGGGCAGGAAGACCTGCTCTTTCACTTGCCTTGTCCTTATGTTGAGAGGAGGGTTCCTTTTCTGATTGTGCAATTAGCTTCTCTATTCTTTCTAGCAATCCATCAAAGTGCAATTGTGTCTTCGCTGAACTAGAGATGTTAAATAGGCGACTGGCTTCAAACATGGTTTGAGCCAATTCCACCATCTTAGCACAAATTTTGGTTCGTTCTAGCTCTAGTTCTGCTCTAGGGTAACACTTTTCATGATCAGTTACGTTTGGCCCTTCTTGGATTCTGGCCTGATATGCTTTACGCATCATGTTTAGGTCCTCGGGAGTTGGATCTGCTAGGACTAATCCTACTCTGGGGGGTGGTGGTATTAGTTGAGGCGGGTTGGAAGGTGGCGGGTCAGATGGAGATGGAAATGGTGGTGGTGGGGTAGTGTGAGAGGGAGTTTGAGATGTGAGTTCAGTTATCCTGGCCTTTGTTTCTCTGAGGCTTTCCTCGAGTTCACTCATCTTTTTCGCCCATTGCCTTTTCATTCTTTCACGACTATCTTTCCAAGCTCTGGTCCTTTTCTTTGTCATACTCTCTGTTTCACTAACATCTGGGCTCTTTTCCTGGCCTACACCTGGGTTCTGCTATAAGGCTTGGGCTCTAGTGATTACTTGTACTGGTGCAGTGGACATCACACTTCCTGTGGAGTCTACAACTAACCCAATAACATTAATGGGAGTTATTTTTGGCATATTATTAGGATTCTTAGGGCAGTCTCGTAAGAGATGATCCTTTCCACATTCCTGGCAATAGCCCTGGATCGTCAGTGATTGGGGTTGTGGAGGTGGAGGCAAGGGACAATCACGAATGAGATGATCTCCCTGACATCTGTAGCATGGTCCTTTAGGGAATGGGGGTCTTACTTGCCTAGGTTGAGGCCTAGGGTTGGGGTTTGCATACATGACGTTTGTGTAATCTGACTCCCAACTAGGTTCATTTGGCTCTTCACTATAGTAGGATTCACCATGTTCGGGGGACTGCATGTAGTAAGCCTGGGGACTATCAATATGTGTAGAATCAAAGCTATGGTCACTCGGGTCACTTTCTCAAAGCAATGGAGTCACTGGGACTATGGCTCTATTCAAATTTTCTTCTGCAGCTGCATACTTTACCGGAATCACATTAGTAGGAGCAAGTGGTTGTTGTGTTAGCACTGGCAGGGGTCTCAGTTGGGCCTGATATTGCGGTTGGTAATTTTGCTGAGGCCTAGTATACTGTTGTGGTGGATACTGATTCTGGTATCTTCCCTGCTGAGGGTATGGCTGAGGGTAGGTTTGCCTGACCGCTTGCTTATTGTATGGGCAGTCTTGTGTTGTGTGATTAGTGTATCTCCGTTCTATGGTGCAGTATTGGCTACTAGGATTTACTTGGGGTTGAGCCATAATGGGACATACATTCGCCATATGGTCGCCTCCACAAGTATAGCATCTTTTCACAGGGGCAAACCTTGGGATTTGTTTACTAGTGATGCCTAGTTTCTGAGCTACTTTCTCTGCCAGTTCCTCAATTGATGTGGATTGCGTGGAAGAGAGGCTAGAGGCACTCTCAGAATCTTTGTATATTTTGGATAGCTCTAACTCCTCCCCTAGGTTATCCTCAATGTCGATGCACATGCGTACACACTCTTCTATGGTCCTAGGGTCTTTCAAGTACACATAGGATCTCAATTTTGTACTTAGCAATCCATCCAAGAATAAAGCCACTTGCTTAGCTGGTGTGGAGAGCTCCGGAACAGGGCATCTTTCAAGATATTGCCTGAATCTTCTTCCTGCAAGTCTCACGGTTTCTTGCGGGGTCTGCTTGAAACTGTGAATCAATGAAGAGGTATTATGTCTTATGCCACTCTTAGAGAATTCAATAATGAAAGCCTCTAGGAGTTGGTCTATGCTCCTGAACTGTTTCTCATTCAATGGTTGGAACCACGTGAGGGCTGTGTTCCTAAGGGTTAGACCAAAGGCATTATATTGTGTGAATAGGTCCTCCACTTGTTCTGCTCTCAAGACTTGCCTAAACTCTGCCACATGATCGTATGGGTCTCCTGTGCCATCGAAGTAATTTTTCATGGACTTGACTAACTGAGTTGGTCTCAAAATCCTGGTGTGTTCTCTAGGTCGTGGTAGAGGGAAGTCTTCCATATTCCTTTGATTTCTTGGGGCTCTACGTACCTCAGGCTCTACTCTATTTGTTTCCATCCTCGTTCTTTCTCTGCCACCTGGGTTAGCAAAGCTTACTTCTGGCCTATCTCTACTTCTGTCTCCTTGAGTTCCATGAGCTTGGGATGTTCCCGCTCCAGGGTGACCATAGGACACATTTGATCTTGGTTGGGGGAAAATAATTTCACCTTTCCAAGTGTAAGCATGCCTATCATTTTCTGTCACCACGAAAATCCTCACTGAAGCGTGATCTAAGTAGGTCACTCTGCCTGGGCTATCAGGATCCTTAAACTCATAGATCATGATTGTTCCTATATCGATTGGCCGATCAAATTTATACCTCCAAAAGGCTTCATCAGTTTCTCGGTTCAGAAGCAGATCTATGCTCTTATTATCTTGGGGAATCCACTCTGGTGTGATAATCCTAGTGAGAACAGATTTGCCTCGGGGGGTTCTAGGTTCTTCACCCATGCTTCCCTGCTCTAGGTCACCTAAGTCTGTTCCTGGGATCTCATTCCCAAATTCGTCAGTCCTATCTGGATGACTGGTGACTACATATATTGTCCCTTTCTTGTCTAAGTACGCTCCGTTTTCAAACTTGATAGCTGGGCGCTCTAGTCCAATGGATTGATCAGGATTCTTAATCTGTACCACAGATCTTCCTAAGCCGTCCTCCTAGATGCTAGCACCCAATCGGTTGGTCCTAAGGTATTCCAACTGCGTTTTGTAAGGGCCTTCTACCCTGTGCAAGTATGGCACTCCTGAACTTCCCGTAGGTCTGTCCATGCCTTGAGACATCTCTGATTCACTAGTCTCAGAACTAGGGTAGTATGAGTGGTGGCTCAACTGCTGTGCCCAAGACCTAGTAGTGTGGTTGACACTGGCCTCTGAAGACCTAAGGCTTTGTCTATCTCTCCCTAGATATCGCCCTGATCTAAGGTTCATAAGCCTAATTGAATAACCCAAATTTACCCAAGTACAACCTTGTTGCGGAGTTCTTTTGTATCAGTTACTTGATTCTTTTTAGTTGATTACCGTGTTAACATTCTTGTCTGATATCACGTCGTAAGGTATATTTGAGTGTAGTTCCGCACTTAAAGTTGATCGTTCCACGTTAAGTTCTTTTCCTTTTAAGTTCTCGACAGTACGAAGATTATGTCCTTAGCTTGAACTTGAAAGTTTAGGTATTCTTCAACTTGATAATTGCCTATCGTCGCCCTGACTTACTCCTACCTCTAGTCGTTCTTAGCCTAAGCTAGGAATTGACGAAGGGGAGTTGAGAATATTTCGACCTTTCTTGCTGATCCTTGTTCTTTAGTGCTCGAGAAGTTGATTCTCAAGCTTGCACAAAGCCCTTGCTTGGACGCTCTCAATTGCTTCTCAATAGACCTGCATCAGTCCCAAGATTAGCTCCAGACTTAAATTCAAATGACAGACTAGACCACTTTCATGCATGTAACTCACCGACCAAATTATCTCTTGCCTTTATAAAAACAATCCCAAGGATCCCTCAGTTTTCCTACCTTGGTTATGGCTAACTTAAAAAAAAAACCCTATCTAATAATCCTGATCTTAATTTTCACATAACCAGTGGAAGTTTTGGTTGTACTCCCCACGAGCTTTCCAACAAAACAAGAATCACAGCAAACGGATTTCGTATGAGAAAGCTATGTCAGTTCAGGGTTTAGGTGCTAAAATAGGGTTCAAAACAGTTTACTCAGGCAGGCATAAATTCTTGAATTACTTGGGTTGCGGCCTCAACAAGCGATGCTAACCCCGAGTGTTTGTCCCACAAATTGACCAAATTAGCCCCCTATTCTTTGCCCTAAAAAATTGGCCAAATTTGCCCTTCTATCGCGTTCGCAAATTCTGTCAGTCGCGATTGACAGGTCAATCGCGATTGATGTGTCGATCGCGATTGACAGGTCCGTCGTGGCTGTCAGCCGCGATTGATGGGTCAATCGCAATTGACACGTGGCTCGAAAAGTCAATCAGTCGTGGTCAAAGGGTCGTTGACTCTGTCAATCGCGATTGATGGGTCGATCGCGATTGACAGGTCGGTCGCGAGGGTCTGTCCGTCGTGGTCAAACAATCGTTGACTGTGTCGGTCGCGATTGACAGAGCCGTCGTGGGCTGTCAGTCGCGATTGATTGGTCGATCATGATTGATGACTCGATCGCGATTGACATGTGTCACGCGTATGATCTGTCCGTTATGGTCAATCGATCGTTGACTCTGTCGGTCGCGATTGATAGAGCCGTCGTGGGCTGTCAGTCGCGATTGACTGGTCGATCGCGATTGACAGGTCCGTCCGTCGTGGTTTGTCGATCGCGATTGACAAAAATCTGATGAATTTCAAAAATCTAAACACAGTTTTGGGAAGCTCTAGGCCTGTAGATCATGGTTTTGTACTTTGTTTGGCAAATGGAGCATTTTTTCTGTCGGTCGCGATTGACAGAGGTCGGCGACACAGAGACAGTTGCCAAGATTTCCGTACCTGCGCGACGTGCTGGAGATGATGGGATGGCCAATACCTGCAAGCAAACTCAAAAAACATGCAAAAACAGTGCACACAAGATCGCTCTCTCGCTCTCTCTCACAAGTGAAATGAGGTAAATGAAAGGGGGAAGGAGATATAGTCAAAAAACTGAAATTTTTGCGATGATGGAGATGGAGGTGGGAGATGGTGATGATGGTGATGGTGATGAAGAAAACAAAAGGAAATAGATAAAGGTGAAGAAAATACCTATAACTCCAACGCTTCAACTCTACGTCTTACCATCACACGCTCGTCCTCAAAGCTCGATCCCCGGCAACGGCGCCAAAATTTGGTGTAGCTCAGTGATGAGTAGCACCTCCTTTAATGTCAATCCGGGAAGACGTGAGGATGGTATGAAGACCTCGAGCAAGTGGAGGCATAAGTGCGTGAGTGAGAAGCACACAAACATGCACACACATACACACACACGCGCACACACGGCAAGACAAAGAGTGAGAAGCAATGGAGTTCTTAAATTACTTTCAAAAAGCTCTTACAAGTTCATTTCAATTATAATCTAACCTCAAAAATGAGCTCTCTAGCTCCTTTTATAGTTTTTGACTAGCTTTGGCACTGTCCAGACCTAGTGTCCGGCCTAGTTAAAAATTAGGTTCCAGGGATCTTTTGAGGGCTCAAACGAGATCTAAAAAATATGAAAATTGATAGGTAGGCACTTCTAAGGCTCCTCAAGCTCAAGGACTCCTTGGCTTGCACAAAATGGAGCTACAAAAATACGAAATGGTATTTACAATGGTTTTTAGTGATTAAAATCACTATTTGTGTAGGGATTTTCTCTGTTGATTTGTTGTACACATCTTTGAGCTCCCTACTTGCTCTTTCTTCTTGTGTGCTCCACTCCTTGATGTCTGAAAAATTTAGATGGCCTACTTGCCAGATCTTCTTTGGCTACTGTGTCTGCTTGTGCTATCTCTTCGTTCCGACCCTCTTTGTCTTGTGGCTCCTTCGGTTCCCTGACTGCTGCCAACAGGGCCGTACAGAAGACTTTCCCCATTTCTCCCAAATTTCCTTGGTGGCAATTCCTACTCTTGCTCCAGTGTCTAGTATGGCCTTGGTCATGTACCCATTGTAAGTGATAGGTAGACATGTATTACCTTCGTCTCCTTCACTAAATTCTCCCACCTTATCAATTGGGATTTGTATCTTAGATGATTTTTCTTTTCCCTTGACTTCCTTTTATTCCTCCTCTTGTCCTAATTCCAATTGACCCGCTAATTGCTTCCATAAATGCGGTTTAACCTGAAGTAATTCTTCCAGGGTCAGTTTGCATTGTACTTTCGTCTTCTTAAGTTCCATTAGATTGTGTGAACTCTTTTTTGAGTTTCCATTTCCTTTTCCATGTACTGTGGGTGCTCGGATTATCATAGAATCCTTTTCGTATTCTCCCATGTAATTTGGTAAGGTTGAAATGCTCTGGGCTTCTTCTCTATTCCTATCTAGTCTTGATATTTCCTCATATACTTCTTCCATATTGGGATTGGGTTGATAAACTTCCACATCTAATTCCTCAAAGGGAGGCTTTGTCACTCCATTCTTCTTCCATTGTTCTTCTCGGATTCTATTCCATAACTCCTTTGACCATTCAGCCTCTAGGTCAGGTATGGTTGACATCGGTTCGTCCTGTGTTCTTGTTTTCTCATGCTTGTCATCCTTCTCTTTTGGTTCTTTATTCTTGGCTTTGACACACTCTTGGTGTTGCTCCTCTATTATTCTTGTTTCTGGAAGTGTCGAGATAGTCTTCTCTAGGGTTGCTTGTGCTACCTCTATGAGTTTTTGACATATCGCAAGCCTTTCTTTTTCTAATTCTCCTTGTGGGTACAACTTTTCGTGTTGCTCTACATTCGGTCCAATCTTAATTCTAGCTTGGTAAGCTTTCAACCACATGTCTAAGTCATCAGGTTTTGGGTCAGCTAGAATTGATCCTGATTTCTGTGCTTCTCGAGTAAGCAGTGGAATGGGAACCTCTTCCCGGATCCCTTGTTCTCTATGCTCTTGTTTGTTTCTCGTTCGTTTCCTATTTTCTTGACTCTTGTGTTTCATCCATTTATCTTTGAGCTTTTCTCTTCTTTCCTTCCATTTCTATGTTTTAGTGTTCTGGGTACTCTCACGTGGGTCCTCTGAAGCTTCTACTATCTGAATTTTTGGACTTGCCATTCTATTGTTTTCTTGTTCCTGTTCTGGTTGTTTTCCTTTTTGCTCTTTTGTTTGAGCTCTTGTAATGGCCTTTAAAGGCATAGTATATTCCTTATCACTTCTAGGTGTTTCTATCACTTCAATTACCTTAATTGGTGCAGTGTCTTGGACTTTGGTTGGATTCTTAGGGCAATCTCAGAAAAGATGTTCCTTTCCGCATTCATTACAATATCCTTCCCAAGTCATAGGGGGTGGTGGGTTGTAAGGCCGAGGACATTCTCTAATAAAATGGTCTCCTCCGCATCTATAACAAGGTCCTCTCGGCACAGGTGGCTTAATGGGTGGTCTCATAGGTGGTTGTGCTTTCAGTGCAGTATACATCAAAGTTGCTACCTCCGTTCCATAGCCTTGATCATAGCTTTCATATCCATAGTAAGCTGAATCATAAGCTGATTCATACTCTAGCATGTTGGCTTCATAGGGATAATAATCTCCTGGGGGCAGCTCATATCCAGAGTTTGCTGATTCTGCACTGGTCATTATATAGGCTGGCACTATGGCTCTTTCCAAATTCTCTTCTGGCTGGGCATACTTCACAGGTACCACTTGTTGAGGTTGTGAAAGTTGTGATCCTAACACCGGTTGGGGTGGTGGATATGGTACTTGCTCGTATGGTCTCGATGCTCCTGTTGGGGTTGGGTAAGGATTGTACCTGAGTATCTCTCTACCTGGCTCTCTAGGTGGATATCCATATGGTCGATACTGAGATGGTTGTAACGGTCGTGCCTGTCTATTGAATGGGCAGTTCTCTGTGGTGTGATTGGTGTATTTTTTTTCTATGTGGCAGTACAAGGCAATTCCTTGTTGAAGCTGTCTCTTGTAAGGATATGTCTGATGTGCATCGGTCCCTCCTCGCACACACATATGTGTAGGGTGATCTTCTCCACATAGACTACATCTTCGTAACATGGGCACTCTTAATGCTGGGTGTTGGTAATTTCTCTGTCCTTGGATTCCCAATTTCTTTGCTACCAGCTCCGCTAATTCCTCCACATTACTGGAGTTGGAAGTAATAGTACTTCGAGAGTCTTTTGATTTAGTGGAGCTGGGTGTGCTCTTAAGATCCTCAGCTAGATTGTCTTCTAGGTCAATGCACTCCTAAAGAAACTCACTCAGGGTTTGTAATCTCTTCACCTAAACTAACGTTCTTAGGGTTCCATTCATGAGTCCATCCAAAAATAATGAAATCATTTTTTGTTGAGTGGGCCTCTCTGCAGCTGGGCATCTATCAACATACTGATTGAATCTTCGGGAAGCTGTTTTCACTGTTTCATTATGGTTATATTTAAAGCTATGGATTAAAGACGCAGAATTATGTTTAATCCCTCTCTTAGTGAATTCCCCAATGAATTCTTGAAAAAATTGCTCCATGTTTCCAAATTGATTGGGGTCTAATGGCTGGAACCACGTCAAAGCCGTTCCTATGAGGGTGAGTCCAAAAGACTCATACTGCAAAAAGAAGTCGTCTACTTGTTCTGCCCTTAGAACTTGTTTAAATTCAGCAATGTGATCGTAGGGTTCTCCCAATCCATCACAATGTTTTCTTATGCATTTGGCCACCTGAATAGGTCTCAATCTTCTCATAGGTTCTCGCGGTCTAGGCATTACAGGGAAGGCAGGAATTGCTGGTGTAACTGGGGGTATTCCAGGCTGTACTCCTATTGGTGGTCGTGGTCTTATCGGTGGTCGGTATTGATTACCTACTCCTGGGTGGGTCTGATTGTGTGGTTGCACTCTTGGAGTCGCAAATTGTACATGAGTACGATTTGTAACACTCCATTGGCTAGTTTGTCCTGACATGGTGTGCTCTGCCTTTTGTTGGGTTCCAAAGGGGTTTTGAGAGGTGATTGCCTGCTCTCTCTGCGGGAATACAAGCAAACCCATGTATTTCAGTTGAGCCCTGTCTATGCCATCAACCAACCAATATCTTCTCCGATTTTTATCTAGGTATGTTATTCTAGTCTTGTCTTCTGGATGCTTTAGCTCATAAAATGTCATCGGACTTTCTTCTCTTCCTTGGGTGGGTGAATCTGTTTGAAGCAATAAGTCCAATCCATGGATCAAATAGACTTCCAATAGGTAGTCGTCTTGAGGTATCAAGTCTCCTCTCAAGACTCGTGTCACTTGGGACCTACCTCTAGGGGTTGTCACTAATTCCTCAGGGTTTGGTCTCCCCGAGTTTTCTTGTCCCTCTAACTCTCCCCTCTCATTGATCAAATCGGGAAATTCAGTTACTATGTAGATATGACCTATCTTGTCCATGTATGCTCCTCCTTCATACTTAACAGCTGGTCTGGGCACAATCGTTGCCTCTCTTGCAGTCACCATTCTAGCCACGGATCTGTTTAAGCCATCCAGGTAGATGGGAATCTCCTGGGCATTAGTAGAAACATATTGTAAGGAGGTATGGTATTCTCCCTCCACAGCGGTCATGAAGTTTCTACCTAGAGAAGGGCCCTGCATGTCTTTTGAAGCCATGGGTATCTCCTCCTCGGAGTCACTAGAGGTGTCTGAGTAGATAGAGCGGTGACTGACCTGAGCAGCACTTCCAACAGAAGATATGACACTCCTTCGGCTACTTAGCACTCTCCCTGACCTCAAGTTCATTCACCCTCTTGAGGCTCTCCAGGTCTCTGAAGCTCTCCCTAAGTGGCTCCTCAAATGCTTCAAGTTTGCCCTTCTAAATGCTTCAAAAGCTCTGGACAATACCACTTCAGGCGATACTGAATCAGGCGATACTAAACTGGCCACGATATGATACTCCACCAGCTCACAATATGATACCTGAGAACTAGGCGATACGATACTGTAGCAACAGGCGATACGATACCGCTGTTGGTCACGATACGATACTTGATGTCCTAGCGATACGATACCTCCAGAGTAGACGATACGATACCAATATCCAGCTCACGATACGATACCAGAAACTCTCACAATATGATACTAAAATTGGGTCGATATGATACTGAAAATCCAGACGATACGATACCACTTTTCAGACGATACGATACCAAAAAGGGAACGATACGATACTGACCTTCTCACACGATACGAGATCTCAGTAGGTGACGATACGATACCACAATGGTATCGCGATACGACTCCGGAATGAGAGACGATACGATACCTGGGGGTTGCATGATACGATACTGCTAGGTGGCGATATGATAACACCAACCTGAGCAATACGATACTGGAGTAGGGGACGATACGATACTAGAAACTAGATGATACGATACCAATGCAAGTGGTGATACGATACCACTGACTTGCACGATACGATACTAGTATGGTATCACGATACTAAACTGGGCAAGGCACGATACGATACCAAAATGGACCGGAATACGATACCACTTGGTAAGGTGAGATCGCGATACCAACCCGACGATACGATACCACGAGTGGTATCGCAATACCAAGGCTGGTAACCGACGATACGATACTTCGACGAGTATCGCGATACTAGGGAATTTTTGGTATCAAGCCAAAATATCTCAAAAAACAAAAATTTTTGCTGCCCCTTACTCCTCTCCCACCCCTCTTCACTCCTAGCCTATTGTCTCTTTCAAGAAAGCTCAAAAAACACATAGTCCCCCCCTGCGATACCGGTCACGCAGCTAATCACGTTTTGGTGCACTTTTAATGTGTTTTTGTCAGTGAAATCTTATGAAGTCTTACCTCAGTGAGGTCTTGCTTGCACCTTGAGCTCAATACCTAGCTTGGAAAGCTTGGAAAGCACAATGCCTCACGCACGATAGCGATCGTTGTTTTCACATGATACTGCTCTCTGATAAGTGAGAAATGAATTGAAAATTTTTGGTTTTTATACTATTTGATGACTGAACCTTAACTACACTATGTTAACAAATTTTTGGGATTTTTCTTGGTGATCTGGACTTACTTCTACTCCACTCCTCTTCTCCTCTTCTCCTAACCTAACCTTAATTCTCCCTTCTCTCCCCTCCTACTAACCCTAAACCTAAAAACTCATTACACACACCTCCGAGATGTGAAGTAACAAGTGTTGAAGTGGTAGACTACTTGCCACTGAATGAATTCACTTCTACAAGTACGATTTCATCACACTCGAGCTATAACCATCACGAAGGCACCTTGGCTGAGTGTTCTCTTACACCGGTGCCAAAAACGTGTGTACCTAAGTCAAGAAGACTCAAGGACTTGTGCTAATGAGACTAAACCTCATTTGCCACACAAGTAAATATAGTGAGAAATTGACACACACTCATTTGTCAATCCGATCAAACGACCTAATCAAGTGTATGAGGACATGTGCACACATGATGGAAAATGAAGTGGTTCAGCTTATATGTGTGAGAAAAGACTAATCCACCTCTCTAACTCACTGAAATACTGAAAGTGTCTGCCACGATACCTCTTAGAGTACTTTTCAATAAATCAAGGATTTCTCCCAGCTCCGAACTCCGAATATAGTAAATAGTGGACTTGTTTCAAAGCTCTCGATGACACGCATCTATTGGAAGTGGTTTCACTCGATTCTGACAACCGTGCTTCAAGTTATGACCAAAATAGTGAATGGCGAGAAACACCCACACTCACTCCACAACTTCTACAAGCTCACACACACACACTACAGTAGCTCAAATACACTGGGGAGGGGTAGACAATAGTCCTACACACACATTCCAAGCATTACACACACATAGAAGATCAAAGAGAAGATGAAAATCTGCAAGAAAGAAGCAAATTCGAAAATCAGGAGCTCTCCTTCTTCACAATGGCAAAAAGTCTCTACAAAGAGTCACAAAGTGACTTATATACATGTGCCCTAAATTTGGTCCTTTCACACAAGAGACCGGCACTTTATTACTAAAAAGTGAATTTCCTAGTAATTTACAAGGAATATTTTACAACAAGTTGGGATTATGCAACTAGAGGACTCCTCTAGTGCATTTACATGGCTTGATGGAATTTCCTAAGATTTTGAAGAAGAAAAATGTGCTCATTAATTTGAAAATTTTGGGGCTCCTCTTTTGTGCTTCTTTGCTCTGCAACACATCACATTCAAGTTTTCAAGGCCAGCTATGGTGTCGCGACACTTGGAAAAGTAGTCAATCGTAAATCGAGCTTTTCTCTCATCTCTAAACTCCGAATATAGCAAATATCGGGTTCCTTTCGAAGCTCTCTAGAAGACGCATCCAATGGTTGTCTTTTCACTCGATTTTGACACTCCTGCTTCAAGTTATGAGCAAAATATTGAGTCACGGATTGATCTTCCTACACTTCAACACTTCCTACACATCACACACACCTTACCTACAGCGAACAAGCACTTTCATGGATAGACAACACTTACAATCACTCTTTCCAAGCCTCACACATGCATGAAAGCTCACAAGGAAGAAGTTACAGAGAGGAGAAGACACAAATTCGAAATTCTGTGCTCTTGATTCTCACAATGGCAAAACGTGCCTATAAAGAGTCACAAACTGTCTCATATACATGTGCCTTAAAAATGGTCTTTTCACACAAGAGACCGGCACTTTATTAACTGAAAGACTAATTTCCTACTAATTTACACAGGCAAAGATACAATTCTCTATGGGTATGCATCTAGAGAACTCCTCTAGTGCATTTACATCGGGAAATATATTACAATATGGCTATAATATAAGTATAAAGTGTCCAAATCGGAAAAATTTTTGGGCCCTTCTTTTTCTCTGCCTCTTTGCTCTTCTTAACTCGGCAACACTCTCCCCCTCTTTTTCTCTGTCGTTCCTTGACATGCTTCGCTTCTTGTCTGCAGCTAGTTTACTTCTTTCCACCGCTTGCAATCCATGGAGCTGGACTACCTGAGATTTGTAGTCTAGTTCACCAATAACCTCTTTAAATCTGGGTTGTTGTGTTAAGTCGGGCTGCCACACACGGAACTAGTGGAAGGTATGAAGGTGTGGATCTTCAGCCTTTGATCTGGACCTTCCGAAGATCAAGAGGTTGAAGCACCTTCTTGAGGCTCAGGATCTGCTAGATATCTTCTTGCACTTCATGGATATTTGTTGGCCTTGATCCGTCCTTGCCGCTTATGTTCCTTCCCCTGTTGTATGCCCCTGTGGGGCTTTGTGCAAAGATGGGTGTTGCGTTCCCCTGCGGGGCTTCCTGTAGTGATATGTCTTTAGATATAATACCTTTAGTGAAGCTTCTTTCTTGGTTTTCTTCTTCTTTATGCCACCATTCTAGCATTCAAATTTGTTGAAATTTTTAAGAAAATCTCGGAATCAATTTCAAAAAATCCAGTAAAAATTGCTTCCTTGAAAGTTTGCATGTATTGACTTGGCAAGAACATGAGCCTTGAATAATACGCTATGATTGTTGGGCGGCTGGGCATAACAGATAGATAAAAAAATAAGGATATTTGTGCCTTGGTTAATGCCAATGAAATTCAAAAATGTATATGCTGCGTGTTTGAACACTTTCAAAACTGTAAGTATCATGCTGAGAATTTTATTAGTCATCTTGATAGTTAGATCGGGTACTGTTGCATACTGATGTAGCCAAAATTCAATGGTTTTCATCATGTAATCCTCAATCGACAAGTAATTGTGAGGTGGACTTGGAAGCAGAGGATAATTTAACCACTGTTTATTGAATACACCACTCTTTTGCAAGTCCAGAAATTCTCATGCTTCACAACGACGTGGTGTTGGGAAAAAATAAGGATTTACCTGTAGTAAATATGGTGCTGCTTGCGAGTGCACCCGCAAAGTAGGATTTCTCCAAATATTTTCTCCATAAAGGTTGTGCCGCTTCAAACTCTTCTTGAGTGTAATTGAATGTGTTTTCGTTGAAGTGCAACTACTCATCAGGATCCTTTTGCGTGATCCTCTTTATATACTTTCGTGTTTGCTCTTTCAATAGCCCATACAGAATATTAAAAGGCTTTATGCTTTTATCCAAGTCTTTTCCTTTAATTTTTGCTTCCTTCATGACTTTGACAACTTCATTTTCAAAATTTTCTGTCAATCGGGACACCAATAGTGGCCGTTCCTTCTGACCTATTTCTGTAGTATATGGCATGGGATGATCATCACATGGTTCTGCCATCTGCTCTTTTATTGGAGAATGATAGATCGGGGGAGATAGAGGACACACCGCTACCTCGTCAGTAGGATTCTCTGCTTGTGGCTCTACTAGTGTCCCGATGTTTGCTTTTTGTTCTATTTGATCTTCCAATTGTACAATACGTTCAGTCTTTTCTTTGACTTCATGAAGGGTGGTCTGGAGCGCATCTTTGGCCGCGAGAAGCTCATTACCGATTTCCGCTATTTGATCTGCATCTTCATTGTAGATCACCAAGAGTTTTGCTTCATCAGCTTTCAGTTGTTTTTTGAGCTCATTTGTTTCGTGGATGTACCTTTGTTCCAATTCTTCTTTGAGGGTTTGCTCTTATTTCAGTAAATTTTCATATTTTGCAATCTGATCATTCAATTCCTTTTGGTCGATTGTTGTTGTCTCTTGTTTTTCTATAGTTTGGTCATATAACAAGGCGGTCATTAGTTCTTTATTCCTGTTGCGTAAATTATCATTTTCCTCCATATATACTTTTAGTTGTGTTTCTAAGAGATTTCTTCTAGTCTTCATTCTGTCTTTGTCCACTTCACTTGCTTCATGTTGTCTTTGTAGCTCCATCAGTTGTTCCTGGAGCTTGCGATTATGCTCCATTAGTGCAATCCATTGTCCTTTGACTTCTATTACTTCCGTTTCTTTAACTGAACCACTTGTTGAACTTGGATCAGCTACGCAGACAAGTCTCGCATGGCCTTGTCATAATCTACGTCTGTTTCCATCATTTGCTGTTGCATACCCATGGTCGTTTGTATCATTTTTTTGACTATTGGTTTTAGTTGAGTAACATCCACATTTAACCATGCTGTCGGGATGCTAGGTTCTTCACCTGTGGTAACATCTTTTCCTTGTGCCACATGCAATGTTGTGTCATGGGGCTGCCGAATATGAAGTTGTATCTTTGGCTCAGCCTCCTTAATTCCTGTCTTTCCCTGGGGCGTATCTTCAAGGATTTCAATCACAATTTGTTCCATACTTTGTTGTAAAAGCCTGTCTTTTTCCGCGCTTGTTTGTATTTCTTCCTTTATTGGTGGCACCGCATCTTTATGTGTGATTGAAGTTTCCTTTATGCTTATTAGGGATTGCTCGTTCAATTGAATAAGGTGTGTTCCTTCATTTGATGCTTCCTGATTTTGTACTTGTGATTGTTGATTATCAAGGGTGGTTTCAACCTGGTTAATCTCCATCCATTCCTCATTGTTTGTTTCTGTTCTTATGTCGGTGTCCAAGGTGTCCTTCTCAGGACTAGATTCCTCATTAGAACTTGAATCCTCTAGTCCCAATTCTTTATATCTGACACCTAGTTCTGGAGTATGTTCCTTGTCCTTTTGTTGCTGCCCTCGTCTTGCCTGTCTATATTGATGTCCTTTGACATTGAGGTTCACTTGACCCCGCATGTACGTATGCGTTTCTTCTAGTGCCGCTGAGAGATCTCTTTTTGTGATGGGCGGTTGTGTCAGAGGGATCCTTGGTAGTGTATGTGCTCACTTGGATTGTGGTGTTTCTTGCGCCGCTTCATCTCTAGCGTGCTTAGCCCCTCTCATTGGTTTCTTGGAATTTGTTCCCACTTCTTCTATGGAGATGACTGTTTTCTTTTTCTTTGGAACGGTATTCGACTTCACATATTTTGCCATTTCGGTGGAGGTTGGCATCAAACGTAGACATTCTTTCATCTCAAGAGCCTCAAGATTAGTAAAGTCAAGGCCGAACTTCCATTCAGAAACTTCTTTTGACTCCATTTCTTCTTAGCTTCAAATACGCGATCATGAATGTACGGAGTAAAATTGACTCGATTCTCGATTTTCCTCATCGCATGGGAGAGCAATTGAACCACGATCTTCTGAGGTGCTGTATCTCTGTTCATGCTGGGAAAACAAAAATACTGATGCATTAATCGAATTGATTCTTCTATATCCGTCCTTTTGATTTCCAGAAAGGTTTTCTTTTTTGCATCATGACATTCATCTTTGACATTAGTGAGACCGTCCTAACTCCATCCAAAAGCTTTGTTGATGACTTCATGTGTGAATCAAATTGTTTGCCATGCACCTGTTTTGTTGAGCACTTTAGCTTCCGGGATTGATGGCTTATATGCTATGGACTGGAGTGTGTTCATAACTTGTGTGCATCTCTGAAAATCAAGTAAATATATCTTGAGTCGCAAAAATGCATCAATTCCTATTCTTGTCCAAACATCCATGATGCGTGGTAATCCTTGTATTATGGTTTGGAAATCTTGTGACATGATTGGGAAGTAGTGATCCCTGTCCATAATCTGGATGGTGTCCATAAAGAGGAGATTCGACACAGGTAGGTCTTCAAGGAACCAATGACCTTTTGCCTTAGAGATCGATTCCAAGGGAAGAAGTAGGACCTCTTCCTCTTGCATAGCCTCAGAATTTGAAGATGCCATCTACACTCAATACATACCAATAATCAGTGTAAAGCTAGTATCATGAGATATCCTTTACTTAGCCTTCATGAAATTGGCAACTCTCTGAGTGACTTGTGCCGTCCCTTTCCTGTGGGTGTGAGAAAGCTAGTACCTGGGATTTTTCTTCATACATATATATATATATTTTTCTATTTATTTATGAAAGAAAACAAAAGCGTTAGTCCCTAGCCGAAGCTTTTATTGTACTGTTAGTTATTTTCCATGGAATTATTATACAAGTGCTCTCCTATTCCTTGGGAGGGAAATGTGCTTCACTATCCAGTAGAAGAAGAATTAGGTGCCAAATGCATGGCCCTATTATGTATGCTCAAGACTTTTGCAACTCAAGATGTGTGCAATTTGAAGTATCTGGTTGATGTATGCAGATTGATCGGCTTTTAGGTATCCATATCTATTTTAATTTCTGGCAACTGACTGTATCTCCATAGTTCCTGGTGCTAGGCGTAACTCCCAAGTCATCCTTCCGCTTTTCCAGCCTTTTGAACCTTTGAATGGTTTTTGTTGTGTATTTCTGTTTCTGACCATTCATGTAGTTGCCGATCTCTTGATTCTCCGTTTTCATTTCGTACTGATCCTTCTTGTTTATTGATGTTTTGCCCTTGATGATCGTCATTGGTGCATATGATTTGGGAATCCAAATCTTTGTTCTCGCCGGTTGGGCGGCAATCACTTTCTTTGGTATCCATACTCTAGCAATTCTTTGTGGATCTTGGAGTCCAGCTTGACTTGGGTCCTTGTACTGTTGTTGTTTCTTGTGTAGAATATAGCTCCGTTGTTGATGATATGCTGTCACCTGATCTTTCCTGATCCAGGCTTGTCTGGTGTGAGGAATGGGATGGATTCTAATGCATGAAAGTTCGTGACAGTCTTGATGACTAGTCCCTCTTGTGCTTGATTCCTCACAGGGGCTTTGATTGGAAACGATGCCAGTAGTGAGGTTCACTGTGTTAGGAGAGTGTGCTAGATTAAGATTCAGTGTACTCTCACATGAAGTATTTGTTGGCGGGGTTTCCATAGTGGAGGTGAATGTACATTCATCATCATGCATGAATGAGTGATCTCTCGGGCATATACACTTGGCTTTGACAGTTCTTTCTTCTAACACACTGAATACCTCACGGTGTCCTATTTTGGCTGATATGTAGCCCAAGGCTAATCGAATAGTCACTTCATATTCATATATCCAATCTTGGCCTAACACAAGTTCTTCCAATAAATCTTGATCATGACATACCAAGAGTATTTGTTGCATCGTGTTATTTCCGAGATGTAGTGACAATGTGATCTCACCTATGCATTTAGTACTTTTCCCCCTATTCCAATAAGATGTGCGTTGGCTGGTCTTAACTTTTCTTTGAGCTTATGCATCAAAGAAGACTTGATACAGCTAACAGCTGCTCCCGTGTCAATTAGAGCATCCACCAAGTGGTACTCTCCTGTTCCAACGCCCAAGTTCAGATATGGTTGCTTTGTTTGCTGTCCTAGGTTTTTAGAGGCTCTAAAGTTAGCCATTGAGATGAGTTCCTCTCCTCGCCTATATCTTTCATCTATCTCTCTCTCTTATCCATTCCTTCTTTTTTCTTATTCATTCTAGAGCTTCTCGTATTCTTTCGTCCTCTTCTCGCCTATTTTTTGCTGTTAGAAGTCGTGCCATTATTTCCTCTGTCAATGGCTCTAAATATGTTTTTACTCGGCAACCACTTATATAGTTTGGCAATACTTCTCCATCTAGGGTTGCTAGGCCGATGGCTCCGCTGGTAGATATATGATTGATTATCAAGGGGCCATATCCTCTTTTTTGTAGTTTCTTTGCATGTTGCTTCAAAGTATAAACAAGGACCAAATCTCCTTCTTTCAGGTTTTTGTCCTTAATATGAGCATCAAAATATGCCTTCTGTCGCCTTTTCCAGCATAAATACTTGCCACTGCTTGTAATCTGGTCTCGTGTAACTTTTCGAGTTGGTCCAATCGAGTTGATAACTCATATCCAGTCCATTCATAATTTGCAACTACTCTAAGAGTAGGTACCAGTAAATCAATTGGTAAGATGGCATTCTGTCCATATACCAGGTTAAATGGTATAGTTCCTATGGCTGTTTTGTATGCTACTCGGAATGCCCATATAGCGTGATGTAATTGCTTGTCCCAATCGGATCTGCCATTGTTAAGAATCTTAGTGAGGACTGTGCATAAGATTTTGTTCGAACTTTTGGCCTTTCCGTTGGCTTGTGGGTGATAGGGGGCTGATTTCTTATGAATCACTAAGAATTCATTCATTAGGGCTTCTATCACTTCATTGACAAAGTGTGTCCCCCTGTCACTCACAATTTCAATAGGCAATCCAAACCTAGTGAATATGTTCTCGAAGAGAAACTTAGCCGCAGTCCTCACATCGTTTTTCTTGATTGTTTGGTCTCTACCCATTTGCTCAAATAATCCATTGCTACTATTATGTACTCAGCATGGGAACCTTTTGTTGGTGGGCTAATAGGTCCTACAAAATCTAACCCCCATTTGGTAAACGCTCTGGCACTCATCATAGGCTTTAGTGGCATTTCATCTCTTCTAATAGGATACTTCATTTGATGACACGTATCACATCTTTGGATGTAAGTGACTGCATCTTGATGTAGAGTTGGCCACCACATTCCAACAAAGAGAATCATTTTTGCAATTTTATTTGCAGAAAAATGTCCTCCTGCAGCTCCCGTATGGGCCATCTCTAAGACCAAAATGTACTCGTCTTCATGGATGCACATTCGTAGATGATTGTCCCTTCCTCTCTTGAAGAGCTTTTTTCCTATGAGAACATAGTCCTTGCTTTGCTCTTTGAGGGCATGTTGTCTTGCTAAAGTAGCTCCTTCTGGGTACTCTTGGGTTTTCAAGAATTTTACCATAGGCATACTCCACCGTGGTGCTATTGTAGAGTAACATAGAGTAGAGTTCTCTTCTAGTCTTTGTTCTTGACAATTTGGGCACATAGACACATAGTTCAATCTCTTCAGTGTTTGCCATGTTCCACTCGCATTTCGATGAGTTTTCCATTGATTTTCATGTGCTTTTTGAAGCCACATCTCTTGTTCCTCTTCCTCCATGCATCTAATGAGTAACCCACTTGGATCTTGGTTGTATAAGCTTCTAGCAACGATGTGGAGATTTCTAGTCTTCCATAGCTCCTGACTTTGGTTTGTAGTGATCCCATGTTTAGGTCCATATGTGAGGATAGGGACCAACTTTTTCGCCCATTGGGGACATACTTCGAGATTGAAAAGATAAGTATCAGGTAGATCATCTTGTACTCCAATGTGGGGCTCTCCATGGGTCATTCTTGATAGGTGATCTACTCTAAAGTGCGTATTCCCCTTCTTGACTACTACTTCAAAATCAAATTCCATCAGCAATAGAAACCATCATACTAGTCATCATGTATTACAAGGCTTATTGACTAAGTACATTAGCGCTTGATGATCGATGAAGAATTTGAATTTGTTTGCCAATAGGTAGTGTCGAAACTTCTTTACTGCATACACCATCCCTAAACCTTCTCGCTCTTTAGTGGTGTAATTGCACTGTGCTTGATTTAATTGTCTACTAGCATAGGCTATAGGATGATCTAATTTTCCTGTATCTTCTGGCTGTGCTAAGATGCATCCCATGGCAAACTTGGAAGCATCCACATGAATATGAAAGGGTTTGTTCCAATCAGGCACTCTAAGGATTGCTGCTAAACTCAAGTGACTCTTTCAGTCGTTGAAAGCCTTTTCACATTCTTCCGTCCAAATAAAGTGAGACAATAATGCATAAAGGGGCCTAACAATTATGGCATACATGTGAATAAATCTATGGTAGTATCCACAATGTCCCATAAATGCTTGCACTTCCTTAGCCGTCTTTGGTCTTGGTAAATCCAGAATCACTTTGATTTTGTCTTCATTTGTGGGAATTCCATTTTTAGAGACAATGTGTCCTAATATCTTCCCTTGTCGAACCATGAAGACACATTTTTTTGGATTATGGCAGACTCTATATTGTCAACATTTGGCAAAAATCTTTCTTAGTTCTGGAATATGTTCCGATCGTATAGCTGAATAGGTGCAAATCGTCCACGTATACCTCCATGCTCTTCCTTAAGAATTCCTTGAACACAGGCACATCAACCTTTGGAAAGTAGCTAGGGCATTAGTTAGACCAAAAGGCACAACCCTAAATGCATACACTCCCCATTCGGTTGCAAAGCCTATCTTATGTTGGTCTTCAGGAGCAATTGCTACCTGATTATACACTGAAAAGCTGTCCAGAAAACTATAGACTTCCTTTCCTTCAACCCTTTCCAAAAGATGATCAGTGGTAGGTAGTGGGTAACTATCCCGTATGGTGGCAGCATTTAATTTTTTCAAATTAATGCATACCCTTAAATTGCCATTCTTTTTTGGCACGACCACTAAAGGTGATACCCATTCTGTGTGTTTGATCTCATAAATGAAGCCCGCATCCAACAACTTATCTATCTCTTCCTTAATTTTTGCTGAGTAAACATCGTTATAAGTATATGGTCTTTGTTTAGAAGGTTTGGCTTCTGATGTCATAGGGATTCTATGGGCATAGATAGATGGATCTACCCCTTTTAAATCCTTATATGTCCATGCAAATACGTCCCTATATTCTCTTATGAGTCGTATTAACTCTTGTTCTTCCTTCAATGAGACATCCTGTCCTATGAAAGTGCATCTCTCTTCTGCTTCCTCCAAAGCTACTATTATTTTCTTGGTCTGTTCTTTATTCTCATATGCTATTCCTAGTTGTGCCTCCCGTTTTGGATTTTGGATAGCAATCTTCCTCTCTTCTACCTCATATTTCTTGAAGTGAGTAGGTACTTCGAATTCATCTTGAAGGCTTGTTTTCTCCCTCTTCGTTTTCTTTATCTAGTCCAAGTTCTTTCCTTTGTGTCATTCCTTGATTTAACTCATTAGTTATGACACTTGCTCTTTGATTTTCACCTTCTGTCTCAATTTGTTCATGTTCCATTTTGATACTCTCATAATCTTCCTTTCATTCTTTTTCGATTACTTCTCCTTCTTCGGCTTCTTGAAGAACAACCATGTATAAACTTACATCATATCCTTCCTCATCAATGCATTCATTCATGGTTATTACTTCTTCATTTACGCATACATCAAGAGTAGCTAGAATCTCCATCCAACCATGAGGTTTGAATTCTTCATCTAGGAATATTTGGGGCATGTAAGCTGGATCTTGTACATATCTAGCAACTCCCTGCCTTTGCTTCCATCCTCTCTTCCTTTCTTCTTCCCTTTTAGCTAACTGACATATCCATAGATGAGTGTCTTCGTTCATCCATGTTTGGTTACTTGAACCTATACTGTGAATCGATTGATCGTCTTCCTCCTTATGAATCAGATTCATTGTAGGGGGGAAACGTCTTGATATGTGTATGTATGGATATTTATTCTGGTCATGGTTCCTTCATGCTGCAAGTATACGACGTCTTTTCCCCAGTCTTGCACTACCTTAAGTTGCCTCATGAAAGGCCAATCTCCAACCTTATCAACTGGGATTTTAACTGTGGTAACTTCATCCAGCATCTCATTTTTGTCTGACTTTGTCTCTAATTGACTAGTGAGCTTCTCCTTCAATTGTGGTTTTACCTTCAAGAGTTCTTCCAATGTTAGAGTACAATGGATTTTTACTTTTTTAGGATGTTGTATAATGTCTGAGGTTTGAATTGATGGGTTCTGCTCTTTCGTTCTCACTGAGGGAATGCAATATAATTCAGAGTTATGTTCGTATTCTCCCATGTAGTTCGACAAAGCCTCCACACTGTCTTCGTCATTTTTGCTCTCGTCAAGTTGCAATAATCCTTCTGAGTTTAATTCAGGTGTTGATGCTTCAAATTCACCTTCTGCTTCTAACTCCTCAAAGGGAGGTTCAATTCCTTCGGTTCTCTTCGATCTACCTTTCTGGACTCTTGCCCACAAGTCTTTAGGCCATTCCCCATTGATTTCGGGGATAATGGATCCTTCTCTTTTATTCGTGCAGTAATTTTCACCACAAGTCTCATCTTCCTTCCCTTTCTTGGGGTCATTAGGTGTGACATACTCTTGGAATTCTTTTTCGGGAATTCTTGAGTTTGGTAGTAGCTGAACATGTTTTTCTAGGGTCTGTTGAGCCACTTCAATTAATTTCTTACATATCTCCAATCTTTCCTTCTCTAATTCACCTCTTGGATATTCCTTTTTGTGTTGCTCAATGGTTGGTCCTGCTTTTATTCGGGCTTGGTATGTCTGAATCCACATGGCTAACTCTTCTAGCATCGGGTCAGCTAGAACTGATCCTGCCTCTTGTTTTTAACACTTTTATATCTTATTGTTTCCCTCAAGTTCTTGTTTTTCTTCCTAGCCTTGTTCATTATTCTCATTCCCCATCTTTTGTTGTAGTTTCTTTTCTTTCATCCTTTCTCTACGATTCTTCCATTTTTGGGTCTGTTTACTTTTAATACTTTTCCCAGACTCTTCAGAGTCTGCAACTACTTGAGGTGTGGGTATGTTCAAGTCTTTTTTGGCGTGATCATTGTCTCTGATTCTTTCTAAGGTCTCTCTCGCTTTAGCTCTTGTTATTGCTTTTAGTGGCACCGTGTACTCATTATCACTCCCCGATGACTCTATCACTTCTATCACATTGATATGCAAATTTGAGTTAACTTTGTTGGGATTCTTGGGGCAATCTCTAAAAAGATGTTCTTTACCACAATCACTACAATATCCTTCCCAAATTCGTTGCGGTGGTGGTGGGTGAGGTAATGTACAATCTCTGATAAAATGATCACCTCTGCATCTATAACATGGTCCTCCAGGTGCAGGTGGTCTATTCATTGGTCGGGAGGGTACGGGCGCTCTAGGAGCTGTGTACATTAACGACACATAGTCTTGCTCATATCCATAAGAGCTATCTGATCCTTCAATACCATAAACATATGGCTCGTAAGATTGTTTGTACTCAACTATAGTGCCCTCATATGTGGAATAATTTCCTTGACTATGGTCATAAGATGGGTCGTAAGCCTCATTACTAGCCAATGGAGTGGCTGGGACTATTGCTCTCTCTGGGTTCTCTTCAAGTTGAGCCATTTTTACTGGGAGAACATTCTGAGGATGTGGTGGTTGTTGTCCTAACACGGGTTGTGGTTGAGTGTACCCTTGGTAAGCATAAGGTTGCGGTGCTGGTGCCTGTTGCTGATATGTGGGATATCTAAAGGCTTCTCCTCCTTGATCTCTCTGAGGGTATTCATAAGGCCTCATGGGTGGTTGTACCGGTCTTGATTGCCTACTGTAAGGAAAGTTCTCTGTGTTGTGATTTGTGTACCTTTGTTCTATGCTACAATAATGCATAGGGCCCGGGCGGGTGGTCTATTGTAAGCATAAGCAGGTGGTGGAACTACTCCCCTATTGCACAAGTGAGAAGGATGATCACCTCCACAGTGCACACATCTTCTAAGCGTGGGTACTCTCATAGGATTGTTTGGGTAGTTCCTCTGTCCTTGAACGTTCAGCTTTTTAGCCACTAGATCGGCTATTTCATCTACATTGTTCCTAGGATTTGATGTCCTGCTGACGATATCCTCACTTTTCACACTACCTTGAGTTATTTTCAAATCTTCTGCTAGATTTTCCTCTAGGTCAATACACTCTTTCATACACTCTTGCAAATTTTGGACTCTTTTCACATATACTAATGATCTCAATGATCCATTCACTAATCCTTCCAAAAATAGTGACACCATTTTGTTTTGAGTGGGTCTCTCTTCAACAGGGCATCTATCCACATATTGGTTAAATCTTCTTACTGCCAATGTCATTGATTCCGTAGGAGCTTCTTTAAAGCTATGGATTAATGAGGATGAGTTGTTTTTTATTTCGGACTTGGTAAATTCTTCAATCAATTCTTGATAGACTTGTTCCATGTTTTGGAAGTTATTAGGGTCTAAGGGTTGGAACCAAGCTAAGGCTGTGTTTGTAAGGGTTAGACCAAAGGATTCATATTGAATAAAAAATTCTTCCACTTGTTCGGCTCTTATTACTTGCTTGAATTCAGTTATGTGTTTGTATGTTTCACTAGAGCCATCATTGTTTGAGCATCATTCTTCGTTGTGGCTTTTACCTCAACCCATTTTGTTAGATAGTCTGTGGCAACAATGATGTATTCAGCATGTGAACCCTTGGCTGGGGGATTAATAGGACCTACAAAGTCTATTCCCCACTTAGAGAATGCACGTCCACCCATCATAGGTTTCAGTGGCATCTCATCTTTGCGTATATGATACTGAGTTCTCTGACAAACATCACATCGTTTCACATAGGTATGTGCATCCATGTGAAGGGTCGACCACCATAAGCCCGCAAATAGTATTGCCTTGATCACCCGATCTAGTCCAAAGTGTCCTCCTGCTACACCTTGGTGAGCAGTTTCCAAGATCTTGAGATATTCACTTTCATGGACACATAGTCTCAGGTAACCATCTTTACCACGCTTGTATAGATTATCACCAATGAGTGAGTAATCCTGAGCTTCTTGTTCTAAACTCCTTTTCCTAGCTAGAGTCATGTCTGGAGGGAATGTTTTCGTCCTCAGGAAAGATACTAGTGGTTCGCTTCAATTTGGCACTATGGACACTTGATAAAGAGTGGCATGTTCCACAGGTGGTTTAGTGCAGCAGATTGGACATTCCTTGCACAATCTTTGGACATCAGCTTCCATAGTCGGCCAATGCACTCCGAGTCTCCTTAGTGTCTGTAGGGTTCGTTGTTTTGAATAGTGTTGCTCTAATGCTCCTACATGAGCCAGTTGCAACCATTAAGCGTACTCATCCTCTTCCACACAACAAGCCAATATCCCTTGGTCTGTCTGTTTGTACATGCTTCCTGCCATGATGTGGTACTTTTGGGCTTTTATTACCTCTCTATCCTATGTGTTTATTACTGGGTGGTTAGGTCCGTATGTCAATACTGGCACTAATGGCTTAGCCCACTGTGGCACCACTTCCAAATTAAACAGGTAAGCATCAGGAAGGTCATCTGATACTCCTTGTGGGGCTTCTCCAGATGTGAGCCTAGAAAGATGGTCAGCTCTCAAATGAGTCCTACCTTTCCTTACCACTACCTCAAAGTCATATTCCATTAGTAAGAGAAACCATCTTACTAACCTACCTGTATTGCATGGCTTGTTTACCAAGTACAGCAGTGCTTGATGATCAGTAAAAAATTTAAACTTTTTTGCAAGCAAATAGTGTCTAAACTTTTTAACTGCATATACCATGCCTAATTCTTCTCGTTCAGTAGTTGTATAGTTTCGTTCAGCCGCATTCAACTGTCTACTAGCATAGGCAATTGGAAGATCCATATTACCTTCACCGGTAGGTTGTGCAAGCACACATCCAATAGCATAATTGGATGCATCCACGTGAACATGGAAAGGCTTATTCCAATCTGGTGTGGTCAAGATTGGTGCTGAACATAATCAACATTTAAGCTCATTGAAGGAATGCTCACATTCATCAGTCCACTCAAAATTAGTCAACAGTCCGTACAGAGGCTTTGCTATGATGGCATACATATGTATGAACCGTCGGTAATAACCACAATGCCCCATGAAAGCTTGTACTTCCTTCACATTCTTTGGCCTAGGTAACTCCGCTATGGCTCTTACTTTCTCTTCATCAGTGGATATGCCATTCTTCGACACTATATGTCCTAGAATCTTGCCTTGCCTGACCATAAAAACGCACTTTTTTGGGTTCAGACAGACTTGATATTCTCTACATTTGTCAAAGATTTGACTGAGTTCTGGTATATGTGTCTGTCTAATGTTGGAATGAGCACAGAGGTCATCAACATAGACTTCCAAATTCTTCCTCAAGAACTCTTTAAACACGTGGCACATCAGTCTCTGAGAGGTTGCAAGAGCATTGGTAGAAGTGAAGAAAATACCTATAACTCCAACGCGTGAACTCTACGTCTTACCATCACACGCTCGTCCTCAAAGCTCGATCCCCGGCAACGGCGCCAAAATTTGGTGTAGCTCAGTGATGAGTAGCACCTCCTTTAATGTCAATCCGGGAAGACAAGAGGAATGTATGATGACCGTGAGCAAGTGAAGGCACAAGTGCGTGAGTGAGAAGCACACAAACATGCACACACATACACACACACGCACACACAAGGCAAGACAAAGAGTGAGAAGCAATGGAGTTCTTAGATTACTTTCAAAAAGCTCTTACAAGTTTAGATCAATTACAAGCTAACCTCAAAAATGAGCTCTCTAGCTCTATTTATAGTTTTTGACTAGGTTTTGGCCTTGTCCAGACCTAGTGTCCGGCCTAGTTAAAAATTAGGTTCTCTACCCTATTTGGAGGTTCAAACGGAGTCTAAAAAATGTGAAAACTGATAGGTAGGTACTTCTAAAGCTCCTCAAGCTCAAGCACTCCTTGGCTTGCACAAAATGGAGCTACAAAAATGTGAAATGGCATTTACAATGGTTTTTAGTGATGAAAATCACTATTTCTGTAGGGATTTCTTCTAGCATTTTGACATACATTCCCTGGAGCTCCCTACTTGCTCCTTCTTCTTGTGTGCCCAACTCTTTAATGCCTGAAAAATTGAAATGGCCTACTTGCCAGATCTTCTTTGACTACTGTGTCTGCCTGTGCTTTCTCTTCGTTCCGACTCCCTTCGTAGGCTTCCTTGTCTTGCAACTCCTTCAGTTCCTTGACTACTGCCAACACCATAGACCTTGGCATACCTTGTCATCTGAGTCACCGAAGTCACCATTAGCACCGTTGGCTGCATGCAAGGGAGGACCTGAACAATCAAGGAAGACAGAGGTTCCTAGTACTTCCCGGGAGGTCACACATCCCAGTACTATTCCCCCTGGAGCTCGCTTAATCGTGGCAATCTCTTGCGACTAAGCTACACTCTTGTGGTGCTTCAAGAAGGGGAACGACCAAGGTTGATATTATCTTCAACAAGTTTTGGGTCCTCAAAGCTTCATTCTTTGTTTTCAAAGCCTATTTTTGAAGCATTTTTGGGATGTTTTTGGAGCCATTTTGGAGTACTTTTATGGACAGTTCTCTTCACAGAGGCTCCAAGAACATGAAGAAGAGTGTTCTTTCTATTTCTTCAACAATTAATGTTCACCTTTTGGGGCCGTGTTTTGAGCCACACTAGTTAATCCATAGGTTTCTTGAAAGGTTTTAGTTGTGGTGGGAGCAACCACCACAAGTCTATGTAGTTTTTTTATAGCCTAAAGAACAGAGTTGACAAACACTTGCAGGTGTTGTTGGCTAGTGTTTGAGCACCGAATTCAGCCTTTGAGTGCCATTTTATTGCATATATTGAGCACATACACACTATGTATGCTTCTAGAGATACTGCTTATATACATCCATGTGGTCATTGATATAGTGGTTATGTTTTTGCATAAAGCCTTTTACATTTGATAAAAAGGGTTGTGGTGAGGTTTTCTTAACTAGGAGACACCCAAATGTCGGGGTCTCTTCAGTGATGTAGGTGGAAGATTGAGCCAGCCTTGCCATAGGAGATGTATGATAGTTGTTCATAGGTGCTTGATAAGGCTAGTTGGATTCTTTTAGATAACTGATTATGTTATGAATTATTGAATGTGTTGAACAAGGAATTGTTGGAGTGTTAATTTATTAATGCATTAATGTGTTTTGGTGTTTTTGATATAGGAGCTGAAGGTTCATGAGGGCGTGAAAGGGTGGACATCAATAATCCAATTGATAATTTATATAGTTTGTAAATAAACCCATGTAGAGGGTACTATTTTTAGAAATAGTTAGTAAAGTAGTGGTCAGAATAAGGGTCGTTGTAGACTGTAATTTCTGATATTAAAATCAAAAGTTACCAACTTTTACTTTCACGCGTGCTTTTTGAAACCGCTCTCATGTAACTATTTTGACATAATAAAAAATTCCTATAAATACATGCACTCTATGGATTGTTGAAACAAAGTTCATGGGGGCATATTGCACCCAATACTGCATTCTATCTCGTCTCCTACCATGTCTATTTTATTCAGGAGATGGTGGATAGTCTTCATATATGAAGTGGTATTGCTAAAACCTACTTCACACCAGCCAAGAACAAGTGATGGAGAGTGTAGCGGGCCTCTTTAGCTTGCTAATGATCATAAATAATCACCTATGTCCTTTGGAACATGATCCATTAATCAATGGATCAAAACAAATGACTAGGAAATTAATTCAACATCATAGACTTGCTATTTTAGTCTCTACACCTGTTCAACATAATGAACATTGCTATGAGCATGATAGCAGGTAGTCTAATTCCTTTTGATGCTTTCTAATTAACTTAGAAATCTACCAATCATGAGTGATTTCAATAAAAAAGATGAATGACACATTGAGTATGATGTTTAGAAAATCATAGGACTTCCCCGACATTTTCGGGATGCATTAGAGTACAAACCAAAGAGTAAAGATGTGATGATATCTCACCATTGAGAGAACCAATGATAATGAGATTTTGTAGCTATAAACTAGACAATATATTGAATCTATAATGATTTAAATCATGAAAAATGATGAATTATACACTGAGAACAAGCTCTGAGAAGGTCACTATATTGATGTAGTCATGGCAGATAAGTGAAGTAGAGATATAATCAAAATGTATGTATTAGATCACATAGAAATACAATGCCATTGGAAATAATCCATTGCACAATGTGAGGGTAGCAATTGATCTATAGGATGAACTCTCAAATCACTTGGGATCCCTCTCTATTGCTCTCCAAAAGTCGGGCCTCCACATGAGCCTTTTAGTCTACCTTTATACTTGAGTTTGGAGCCAATCTTGAATTCAAATTCAAATGTTCACCTCAAATTAAATACTAAACTAAGGATATATTCTCTCATCAATCATCTACCAAATGACTCAAAATTTGATGCTTCCTAACTCCACGTGGAAGTAAGATACTTTTACAAAGGTAAAATGTAATTGATTTTACAAGGGATTGTTCATATATGACTATATGAGAGATATGCTAATCATCCAAGTATGTGGGGTTGGATTCTCTTGCACCAAAAACTCCCCCTCAAGCCTATCATGCTTGGTCTTCATTCCTTCTTGATCTCCTATAAACCAATCATCAATTTGAATCTATTCATCTTAGTTCCATCTAAGGACTTTGTGAGTATATCTGCACATTGTAATTGAGCTGATACATAGGAAAATTGAATGTCCTTGCTAAGCAATTTCTCCCTTACATAATGATAGTGCACTTCAATGTGCTTAGTCCTTGCATGATATACAAGATTTGCAGCCAAATGAAGTGAACTAGTGTTGTCTCCAAAAATCATGGGAGTATAAGAATGTAACCCTAAATTTGTATAGAGTTGCTTGAGCCACATAGCCTCTTGTGTTGCATTTGCTAAACCTCTATATTCTGCCTTTGTAGATGACAAAGCCATAGTTGGTTGCTTTTTAGATGACCATGATATTATCTTTGAACCTGCAAAGGATAAGTATCCTGAGGTGCTCCTTCTATCATCCTTGGAGCTAGTCCAATCTACATCAGAATACATGGGTGTGAGGCTTTCTTGGCGCATGCATAAATTAGCTTAATGTACTTACTCCATAAGCAATGTCTACTCTTGTTGGGGTTGCATAGTTGAGAATCCCAACAAGTCTTTGGTAACTTGTAACATACTCAAGAAGTTCTCCTTCATGAGAACTAAGCTTCTCATTGAGTTCCATGGCTATACCTGCAATTTTGGTATTCTCCATCTTGAATTTTTTAACATATCATGAATATACTTTCTCTGAGTAATAGACACACTAGAATTTGTATACACAAGTTCTAAGCCAAGAAAGTATGTTAACAAACCAAGATCACTGATTTTAAACTCTTCCATTAGTTGAGCTTTAACCTACTTGATGCCATTAGCATCATTCCCTGTAATGATAATGTCATCCACATAGACACATAAGTAGATATCATCTGAGTTGGTCTTCTTTAAAATCTGCTTTGCTAGCAACAAATCCTTGATCCTACAAATAAGTAACAAGTCTATGGTTCCAAGCTCTAGGAGCTTGCTTTAGGCCATAGATTTCCTTCCTTAGCTTGCATACAAAACCTGGTTTGTCCTTATCTTCATATCCTGGTGGTTGTGCCATAACACTTCTTCTGAGATCCATCCATTTAGGAATGCATTCTTAACATCTAACTGATGTAGATTCCAATTTTTGGAAGCAGCAACACTTACCAAAACTCTAATGGTTGGCATCTTGGCCACAGGTAAAAAAGTTTCTTCATGGTCCACTCCATGGGTTTGAGCAAACCCCTTTGCCACTAACCTTGCCTTGTATCTGTTTATAGAACCATCTGAATTTTTCTCATATATCCACCTGGATCCTATTACCTTCATGCTTGGCTTCTTGGGAACCAAATCCCAAGTATTGTTCTCTTGAAGTGCTTCAACTTCTTCCTGCATGGCTTCTCTCCATTATTTCTTTGCATTGGCTTCTTCAAATGAAGTAGGTTCTTCTGTCATAGAGCCTTTAGTGATGTACACAAAATGCTTGGTGACTAGTGATGTGTCATAGCCATACCTTATTGGTTTTTTACTCTCCCTTAGAGACCTTTTGAGTGCTTGGTTATAGGACTCTGTAATGTCCTCCAATTGCTTGAACTTGTTCTTGCCCCTTGACTTCGAAGCCTTGAAGTCAATCTACTCTTCATCTTCTGAATTGACATCTTCTGGTACTTGTTGATTTTCTTGAGTGAGAGTTGGAAAGTCACTTTCCAAATCATGAGGTGACTTGATCTTCTTGCAATCATCTTCAAACCATGAATTATTTTCATCAAACACTACATCCCTACTAACTATAAATGTCCTATGTTAGTGGGATAGTATAATCTATAACCCTTCTGGTTTTGGTCATAGCTAATGAATATACGCTTTTCAGCTTTAGGATCAAGTTTTCCTCTAATCTATGAGGGTATATGTGCATAAGCAATGCACCCAAAGATTTTGCAATGGTCTATTGAGGGTCTCCTGCCATTCCATGCTTCATAGGGTGTCATTCCATCCAAAGATTTGGATGGGAGCCTGTTAATCAAGTATGTGACTATGCAAATAGCCTATGCCCATAGGTAATTGGGTAGTTTCTTCTCATTCAACATTGACCTTGCAACCTCTATTATCAATCTGTTCCTCCTCTTTGCTACTCCATTTAGTTCAAGAGTATATCTTGTTGTGACTTCTCTCTTTATACCTCTGTCCAAGGAATGAATCAAATTCATGTGAAAAATACTCACCACCTCCATCAGATCTGATCCTCTTCAAGCTTCTACATGTTTGGTTCTCAACCAATGCCAAATACTTTTTGAAACATGTAAATACTTCATCCTTATGCTTCATGAAGTAAAGAATTGTCCATCTACTGTAATCATCTATAAATGAAACATAGTACCTTGAACTTGAGATTGATGGCTCTCTTCTAGGACCCCACACATTAGTGTGCACAAGCTCCAAATAGTACACATGTAACCCTTTCTGTTGAATGGTTGCCTATGAGCTTTGCCCAATTTGCATGCTCCACATTCGTATATCATGTGTTGCTTGGACACATCTAGAATGCCAAGCTCACTCTGATCCCTACATATCTGTTTTAGTGTTCCCAATATGACCTAGTCTTTTATGCCATATCTCTAGTTCAGATAGGGTTTGATCTTTGTAATTGAAGAGTGCAATGTTTCTGGTGTCTTCAATCTCAAATGTAAAAAGTCTACCAAATTTCTCACCTTTTCCAATCTTTTTGAAGCCTTGTTGAGGGTCTTCCACATATGCTCCGTGTCCTGTGAATCTGACCTATAAGCCTTTCTCAACAATCTGTCCAACAGTGATTAGGTTTTTCATTATAGTTGGCATATACAAAACATTACTTAAGAGGTTCATGTTACCATCAAAAGCCTTGACATTTCCAATTTTCTTAATAGAGTTTCTAGTATCATCACCTGTTTACACTTTGTGCTTCCCTTTGGGTTCTTCAAGATCAGATAGTAAAGCTACATTTCCAGCCACATGATTGGAACAACTAGAATCAATATAGAAAAGATGCTCATCATCTTTACCTTACTTGGATGTCATGTTCATGATGAGTAGAGAATCCTCTTGGTCTTCTATGTAGTTGTTATAGTCTCTTCTTCCTCTGAAGTGTTGGTGC
The DNA here is from genome assembly GCA_020310875.1 of Ceratopteris richardii. Taxonomy (NCBI): domain Eukaryota; kingdom Viridiplantae; phylum Streptophyta; class Polypodiopsida; order Polypodiales; family Pteridaceae; genus Ceratopteris; species Ceratopteris richardii. Next base: position 82,848,209 of record CM035435.1, read on the forward strand.
AAATACCAAGCCTACACATTTGGCTAGAGTTTATGCACAATTGAAGCTCCATGGAAACCATTGCTAGGAAACTTTTTATCTTTACCATTTGTAAAAGTCATTTTTTTGACTTGAAAGAATATTTTGTAACTACCACTAAATTTGTGGGACTTGTTAGTTGGAAAAGTCACGACTCTACTTGAGAGAATATCTCCTAGAATAGAGGATCATTTTTAGTGAGAGCCAATGGAGGATTCAAATTCAGATTCAAATATCCGATCTATAAAATATGTTTGAAAAACTCACGGGATAAGTGACTCCATTTCCGGGTTCTCCTTGATCACATTGTAAGAGAGTGAGGCTTACATTATAGCCTACACTACTCATCATCATTAGGCTTTGATTATCATGCCTATGATCTTGTACAACATTGTGTTCTTTTACAATAGATCAATACTTTTCATCTATGGTCTCTCTGTCATAGTCACTCATAATAGTCAACTTGTACTGCTCATGTCTCAATCAATTCTTTACCATTTTCAATGTTCTATGGCTTGTTGGAATCAGCTCCAAGTTCTCTAAATGCTCACAAAGTTTGAAGATAATAGATTGAGCCAGTTTGGAGAAACGTGCATCAAAGCACTCACTGGTCAAACTCTGTAGAGGTCCTAAAAAATTGGGGGTAATGATTTGATTGCTAAATTGATTGCTCTGTGTATAGTGCATGATTTTAAGTGATTCCACTCTGAATCATTAGCTCATTAAGCTAATTTGATATCTCTAAAAGGAATTTTTCTAAATCCTATTGTACTAGAAGCAGTGAGCATAACAATCAGCATGTGTGTGAACAAAAATAGAAGGTTTTCATTAATCCTTCAACTTGGAAGTATATGTTTTGATTGAATCATTTCTCACATCATTTCCAAAGTACATAGGCACCTGTATAGTGTCATTGGAAAGCTAAGAGGGCCTACAACTCAACTCTGAAGCAAGAAGGGGCTGTTACAAAGCAAGATTTGATAGTACCTACTCATTTCTTGGGGTGTCCATCCATCTATCTCAACAATGGTATCAGAGCAAAGTTAAGGTAAAATGGGAGATGGTTTTCCTTCTTTCATTGATAAATTGGACATGAACAATTATCAAGCATGGTCCGTGAGGATGAAGAAATACTTGCAAGGAAGGAGCCTCTATGGATACATCTCCGGAGATGAGGAGATGCCCATATTCAGAAGCAAAAGACAACCTACAAGAGAGGAACATGAAAGACTCAACAAATGGTGTGCCAAGGATGCATTAGCAAGGTCTTACTTACTTAACTCAATTTTTTATTTTCTTCTTCCACACATTAGGATCTGTAAGACATCCCAAGAGACTTGGGAAACATTGTCTTCATATTTCTCTTCCAACACAAGGGCTAGGAAGAACCAATTATGGATTGAGTTTACCACTCAAAGACTAAGCAAGGCATCTCAGAGTATGTGACCAAAGTCAAAGATGTAGCAGATCAATTGGCAAACATACGAGAATAAATTGAGGAGGAGCAGATTGTAACACAAGTAATCGATGGTATTAAAGCTGATGACAAATGGGAGAGCTTCACAACTGCCATGGACTTGTACATGGACATGCAGATTCCAGACCTTACCACTCTCATGGAGCAACTCTTCACGCATGAAGCCAAGCTCAACAAGAATGGAGATTCATCAAGAGGTAATAGCTCTTCTGCCCTATACATTGATAAAAGTAATTCCAAAGAGAAAGGGAAGAACAAGAAGGTTGAGGATGAAGGAGCTACCTCCCAAGCCAACTATGCAGGGAGAGGTAGAACCTCAAGAGGAAGGGGCAAAGGTGGTAAGCAAGGTAGGGGAGACCTTATAACTCCTCACCATGTAATATTTGTGGATTGTCAAATCATACTACAGATGAGTGTTACAAGAAATTCAAGAATCAGAGAGGTAGAGGTTATCAGAGAGGTGGATATACATAATCAAGAGGAAGATTCAATCACCATCAAGGATACAATAACAACTACAACAACAACTACTCTAATAGCAACTATGAAGGAGTCTACAAATCAAGGAAATATTACAACGACTATGCAGAGGAGCAAGAGGATTCTCTTCTGATTATGAATATGACTTCAAAACCAGGTATAAATGATGACCATCTCTTCTACATTGACTCAGGATGCTCAAACCATGTGGCAGGCAATGTAGCTCTTCTCTGTGACCTTGAGCAACCAAAGGGTAAGCATTAGGTACAAACAGGTGATGACACCAAGCACTCAGTGATTAAAGTAGGAAATGTTAAGACCTCTGATGGAAATAAGAATCTGTTGAGCAAGGTTCTATATGTACCTACAATTACCAAGAATTTGATGAGTGTTGGACAGATTGTGGAAAAAGGTTTGTAGGTTAAATTCAACCAATATGGAGCATTTGTGGAGGATCCCCAACATGGATTCAAGAGAATTGCCAAAGGAGAAAAGACAGGTAGATTAATCACTTTTGAACTTAAGGATACAAGGAATATTACACTTTATAGTTGTTGGGTGTGTGTAGAAGTGCGAGAGACACACAAGAAGCACACACAAGGAGCACAAACGCAGCAAGACACACGGAGAAGACGATGGCTGGAATAGCTCTCTCTATTGACGATGAACTGAACTGTAGTAAGAGCTGAACAATATTCCTAAGTACAAAGTACCACCACATATGAGAGTATCAAGTATGTAGTAACATGGGGAAAAAACCTCTAGCCAACACTAGAGTAAAAAGTGCCCATGTATAGGGAAAAGGTTCACATCAAAGCTACTTGAGGAACACATAAGTGTAACAAACCCCCCTGCAGGGAACGGTGTGAACACATAGAGGGAGTGACAGATCAGCCCCACAAGGTAACAAGCCTAAAGCTTTGCGAAAAGCTTCAAACTTTCCCGTGGAAGAGCTTTGGTGAATATGTCTGCCACATTATCTTGTGTAGGCACATATACCAAATCAATATCTCCTGCATGAAGGTGCTCTCTCACATAGTGATAATGCACCTCAATGTGTTTGGTTTGTGCATGAAACACTGGGTTTCGTGCAATAGCCAAAGCACTCTGACTATCAATGAGAATATGCATAGCAACATCAATCTCCATGCAAAGATCCATCAATATGCGTCTCAGCCATATACACTCCACTGTAGCTATGAAAACTGCCCTGTACTCAGCTTCACAACTCGATGTGGCTACTGTAGATTACTTCTTACTCAACCAAGATATGCATGAGTCTCCAAGGAAAAAGCAATTACCACTAGTGGACACGCGAGTATCATAACAACCAGCCCAATCACTATCTGTAAAAGCATGCAAGCATGGCTGAATATCTCTTCCATAAAAGAGACCTAAGCTCAAAGTGCCTCAAAGATATCTAAACACACATTTCATCGCTTGCCAATGCTTAGTGTCAGGGCTATGCATGATCGACTCAATTGGGAAACTGCATACTGTATATCCAGCCTTGTGTTGCATACATATATAAGACATCCCACAACTTGCTGATAAAGAGAAGTGTCAAATGCATCACTGGAATCCTCAACTGAGAATCTAGAATCCTGTCTCAAATGGTGTGGAAACTGGCTTGCAATCCTCAAAGTCAAAACACTGAAGTAGTTTTCAGCATACTTTGCTTGATGCATAACAATTCCCCCCTCAACGGATACAAATTGGATGCCAAGATAGTAGTTCAAAAGACCAAGATAAGTGACATCAAAAGTATGCTGTAAATCAGCCATAAGAATGTCAAGTTTTGCATCACATGACCTAGTCAAGAGTATGTCATCGACATAAGGAACAAACACTATAAGATCAGCCCCATTTTTGCGTACATAGAGTGTGCTTTCAATCGGACTACATGTGAAGCCAATAGCAATCAAGTGCTTATGAATTTTGTCATACCATGCACGTGGAGCTTGCTTGAGACCATACAAGGCTTTATGCAAGTGACAAACCATATGCTCTTTCCCTTTCATAGCAAATCCAGGAGGTTGCTTCACATAAACCTCTTCCTGCAAATCACCATTCAAGAAGGCCGTTTTTATGTCCAACTGATGTAGTTTCCAACCTCGATGGGCAAGCAATGCAACCACGGTACGAATGGTAGTCATGCGTGAAGTAGGTACAAAAGTTTCCTCATAATCAATGTCATATTGTTGCACATATCCTTTAGCAACCAATCTAGCTTTGTAGCAATCAATGCTACCATCAAATTTTTCTCTTAAACTTATAAACCCACTTTGTACCAATGGCATTCTTTCCTTTTGGCAATTCACATAACTCCCAAGTACCATTCCTATGTATGGAATCCATTTCTTATTGCATAGCACTCATCCATTGTGGATCATCACATGCATCTTCAAAAGAAAGTGGCTCTTCATTACATGCTGTAGCAATAAGAGAATAATCCACAAAATTACTTGATGCATGGTGAGAGCTTGATCTTGCTCTACCAAGTAAAGGTGCACTCAATTTGCTGTCCTGCAAAGTTTGTTTCAGCCACTTTGGCATAGTTTGTGCGCTCTTGATAGACATGTGTTCTTTATTTAATACATCCTCAACATGTACATCATGCGTGGGCTGAATTTCATGCTCATTTTCAGCCATATTTTGATGCAAATGTTCAGCCATATGTGGCTAGAAATTTCCAACAGTTTTGACAATTTTTTGCTGAATTTTTTTTTGCCATAGGCTGGAAATTCTCTATATTTTCAGCCCTATTTGGCTGGATTTTTTCAGCCCTTTGAACCTCAGTTGGCTGGTCTACATGGCCATAGTCAAGCGCACCATTTTGGAACAAAGACATGAGTGTATCGAACACATCTTGTGAGCTAACTGTTGGCTGTTTTCTGCATTCAAGTAGAGGGAAAACTGAATTTTCAGCAAATACCACATCTCGACTCACAATAATTGTGTTCGTCAATGGATGGTACAAATGATATCCCTTAATTTCAACAATATAACCAACAAATATATATTTCTTTGCCTTGTCATCAAGTTTGTGATGTTGTTGTGATGGCACAAGAGCATATGCCAAACAACCAAGCACACATATATGACTAACCATAGGCTTATGACCATTCCAAGCCTATAAGGAGTGATGACTCTCAATGCTTTTGTAGGGCAGCGATTCAACACATAGTTTGCACACATGACCGCTTCCATCCAAAACTTATCAGGAAGATGCTTTCCTTTAACCATACATCGTGCCATTTCAAGTAGAGTTCTATTTTTACGCTCGGCAACACCATTTTGCTGAGGTGTATATGGCACCGTACATTGGTGTGAAATACCTCTTTCACGAAGAAAAGCATTAAACTCATGTGACATGTATTCACCACCACGATCCATGCATAGAGTCAAAAGCTTTTGTGAAGAAAAATTTTCAGCCATAGCTAAAAATGCTTTGAAGTAAGAAAATATCTCATTCTTTGCTTTCATAGGATACACCCATGTATGGCGAGTAGCATCATCAATGAAGGTAACAAAATATACATGCTTCCCAAAAGATGGAGTCTTGACAGGACCACATACATCACTATGAACAAGTTGCAATTTTCTTGTAGTGTGTGTATGACTATCTTTTGAGAAAGAAGCACGATGCATTTTTCCAAGAATGTAACCTTCACATGCATGATTTTCAATGGACTCAAGTGTAGGCAAACCAATAACCATGTGCTTCTTTTGCAAGTAAAGCAAACCACTAAAGTTTAAGTGACCAAAACGAGCAGGCCAAAGCTCCATTTCAGCCATGGAAGAAGTATGAGCAACCAAGGCATTCGAGGCAGCCCTCTTGTATGTATCCATGCAATACAAACCATTACATAATGTACTGGACATCATGATAACATCACCATTGCTGAAATCATGAACCATACACTTATCATCAACAAAGTGTACATGAAGTCCAACTTTGGCAATCAACGGAACTAAAATTAAGTTCTTCTTTATACCGAGCACATACAATGCATTTTTCAAGACAATCACACCTCCATTTGCAGCCGTAAGCTAATTTCTCCTACTCCAATGATAGGATAAGAGGCATTGTTTGCACACACCACATGTCCTCCTTTAGGTGCATCTTTCAAAGAGGCAAAAAATCTTTTGCATGATGTTATGTGCTTTGAAGCACCACTATAAAAAAACCAATCAGAATCAGCCTCATTCACAACCATACATTTAGAATGCAAAGAAGCATCATAATGACATGTAACAACACATGCCCAAAAATCTTGAGCCATGTTAGCTTCATCATTCTTTACATTTGATGAATTTTCAGCAATAGACATGCCGGATTACTTCTTCTTTTCATTGCGTTTAGCAAGCTTTCTACACTCATCAATAGTATGACCAGCATTCCGGCAATATTTGCATCTCTTCTTCTTTTGCAAATCAGCATCACTAGAGGAATGAGTGGAAGAGGAAGCTTGAGGCTTTGGTTTTGATGAACCCAAAGCTGAACCATACTTGCTTTTCCCCTTTTGTGAGATAGCAAGTGCTTGCGTTCCCTCAATCAAACCACTCCTATTCACTCTAGATTGCTCTTCTTGCAAAAGAAGAGACACAACCTCATCAAATGCATACATATTAGGATTTCCTTTTGCAACCAAACAGAGTGTAGTAGCAAAGCTTTGAAAAGATTCCGGTAATCCTTTCAACAATGTAGAAATGAGTGATGCATCCGGAATGATCTCATCTATGTTTGCCAATTGCTCTTTCAAGTCCTTGATGCGTGTCACATACACATCCACTGACTCATTTTCAGCCATACATACATCCTCAAGTTGCTTCCTCAAGTATGCAACACATGCTTCGTTACGCATGGCATACAAAGAAGCAAGAGTGTCCCATGCCTGTCTCGATGTAGAACATGACCGAATGTGTGGAACTATATGATGCTTCACTAAAAGTGCAATCAAAGCATGAGCTTGAGCATCTTTTCCATCCCATCTAAGCTGCTCCTATGCAGGTGGAGAAGGAGAAACCACTATACTTGAAGAAGAAGCTCCATCTGTGACAGTAGACTGTGAAGTAGAAGCACTTGCTGGTCTTTGATCTACATCAACCACTATGTTACAAAGTTATTTAGCAACAAGAACATGCTTCATCATGTAAGACCACATTGGATAGTTGGTCCCATCAAGCTTATCTTCAGCTTGAAGCATGCCAAACAAGTCATTGTTGCCCGCCATTTCACTAAGGAACAAGAAAGTGACAAAAACTTTACTTCGACGAAAGCTGAAATGAGTGCTGAAATTTCAGCTCACAAACCGTCACTGTGATGGCAATTCTGACTGCACGAATGGCTTCGAAATGGGGGGTAAAACACCAACACACCTGGTGGAAATGTTTCTTGGCTACTGAAATTTATAGTTCTATGCTCCGAAGTCGATTTGCACTATTAAAAGTGCACGCACGCCGCGACGCGAAAAACCAAAACTTGAGAAGGAGCTGAACCTGCTCTGATACCACTATTGGGTGTGTGTAGAAGTGCGAGAGACACACAAGAAACACACACAAGGAGCACAAATGCAGCAAGAAACACGGAGAAGACGATGGCTGGAATAGTACTCTCTATTGACGATGAACTGAACTGTAGTAAGAGCTAAATAATATCCCTAAGTACAAAGTACCACCACATATGAGAGTATCAAGTATGTGGTAACATGGGGAAAAAACATCTAGCCAGCACTATAGTAAAAAGTGCCCATGTATAGGGAAAAGGTTCACATCAAAGCTACTCGAGGAACACATAAGTGTATCAATAGTTACAAAGATCAAACACTATCAAAGCTTGAAATTTGGCACAAAAGATTAGGGCATGTTGGTGAAAGAACCTTAAAACAAATATCTAGAGATCAATGTGTGCTTGGGATACCTAATGTATCCAAGCAACACATGATCTATAAATGTGGTGCTTGTCAGTTTGGAAAATCTCACAGGTTACCCTTCTCAAGGAAAGGCTACATGCATGAGGACTACCTAGAGCTTGTTCATACAGATGTATGGGGACCAAGTAAGGATCCCTCAATCTCCGGATCAAGGTATTATGTATCTTTCATTGATGACTTCAGTAGATGGACTCTCTTATATTTTATGAAGCACAAAGATGAAGTACTCAATTGCTCTAAAAAGTATCTTGCACTTGTTGAGAACCAAACAGGAAGAAGTCTAAAGAGAGTAAGGTCAGATGGAGGAGGTGAGTACTTCTCAAATGAGTTTGATACATTCTTGCAGGATAGAGGAATCAAGAGAGAAATTACAACAAGGTACACCCCTGAGCAAAATGGGGTGGCAGAGAGGAGAAATAGATTAATTGTTGAAACAACTAGGTCAATGTTAAATGAGAAAAAATTACCTAATTACTTGTGGGCAGAGAGTGTATCTACTACCACTTATCTTGTAAACAGGTTGCCATCCAAATATCTTGATGGGATGACCCCATATGAAGCATGGCATGGTAGAAGACCTTCGCTTGATCTTTGCAGGATCTTTGGATGTGTTGCTTATGTGCATATCCCTTCTCAAATAAGAGGTAAGCTAGACCCTAAGGCAGAAAAGTGCATCTTCATAGGGTATCACTTGAATAAAAAAGGATATAGGTTCTACAATCCTTCCAACAAAGGATTCATGGTCAGTAGAGATGTTGTCTTTGATGAGAATGACTCTTGGTTTGAAAGTGAACGCATGAAAGTAAAGCTACCTTATGAATTGGAAGAGGAGTTTCCAAGCCTCACTAAGGAGGAGATTGAAGACATCAACTCATATAATGAGGTCATCACCAACTTAGAAGAATTCAAGGCATGGAAGTCCAAAGGCAAAGTCAAAATGAAGAATTTGGAGGATATACCTGAATCATCCAACCAAGCAATCAAAAGATCACAAAGGGAGAGCAAGAAACCAATCAGATATGGGTATGACACTGTTGAGAGCAGTATGGGCACCCAAGGACTGACTAGACAAGGAAGCCAGCGGAGAGAGTCAGAGCGAGGTGAAGGATTAAGTAGACAAAGCAGTCGATGCAAATCTGGCAGATAGGCCCTTCAAATTTTTCCAAATCAACATCTTTATAACAGTGATTCTTATCACTAACAATCATTGTAAATACCATTTCATATTTTTGTAGCTCCATTTTGTGCAAGCCAAGGATTCCTTGAGCTTGAGGAGCCTTAGAAGTGCCTACATATCAATTTTCGTATTTTTTAGACTCCGTTTAAGCCCTCAAATTGGCCCTGGAACCTAATTTTTAACTAAGCCGGACACTAGGTCTGGACAGGGCAAAAACCTAGTCAAAAACTATAAATAGAGCTAGAGAGCTCATTTTTGAGGTTAGCTTGTAACTGAATTGAACTTGTATGAGCTTTTGGAAAGTAATCTAAGAACTCCATTGCTTCTCACTCTTTGTCTTGCCGTGTATGCGCGTGTGTGTGTATGTGTGTGCATGTTAGTGTGCTTCTCACTCACGCACTTGTGCCTTCGCTTGCTCGAGGTCTTCATACCATCCTCATGTCTTCCCGGATTGACATTAAAGGAGGTGCTACTCATCACTGAGCTACACCAAATTTTGGCGCCCTTGCCGGGGATCGAGCTTTGAGGACGAGCGTGTGATGGTAAGACGTAGAGTTGTGACGTTGGCGTTGTAGGTAATTTCTTTACTTTTCCTTACTTTTCTCATCCTTACTTCATCATCATCATCATCATCATCATCCCCATCATCTTCCACCTCCATCTCCATCATCGCAAAAATTTCAGTTTTTTGACTATATCTCCTTCCCCCTTTCATTTCCCTCATTTCACTTGTGAGAGAGAGCGAGAGAGCGATCTTGTGTGCACTGTTTTTGCATGTTTGTTGAGTTTTTTACAGGTTCCAGCAGCATCATCCCCTCCAGCACGTTGCGCAGGTATGGAAATGTGCAGAACTGTCTCGCAGTCACCAGCTTCTGTCGATCGCGATTGACAGAAATTTTCATCTTTTGGTAAAACTGAGTGCACCCCAGTAGACTAGAGGCTTGGCACAGCACAGATCCACAAACATTTTTGAAAAAATTGCAAATTTTCAGTCCATCACGATTGATAGCATCAATCGCGACGGACAGCCATCCATCGCGACGGACAGCCATCCATCGCGACAGACACCTGTCAATCACGACGGACAGCCATCCATCGCGACGGACAGCCATCCATTGTGACAGACACCTGTCAATCGCGACGGACAGCCATCCATCACGACGGACAGCCATCCATCACAACAGACACCTGTCAATCGCGACGGACAGCCATCCATCGCGACGGACAACCATCCATCGCGACCGATACCTGTCAATCGCGACGGACAGCCATCCATCGCGACAGACACCTGTCAATCGCGACGGACAGCCATCCATCGCGACGGACAGCCATCCATCGCGACCGACACCTGTCAATCGTGACGGACACCTGTCAATCGCGACGGACAGCCATCAATCGCGACGGACACCAGTCCATCGCGATTGACAGCCAGTCGATCGCGATTGACAACCATTTTCGGCCATTTTTTAGGGTTTATTAAATTGAGGAATTTGGCTAATTTTGGGCATAACTATTGGGCTATAGGACATATAGGGAGGCTATAAACAAGCAATTTGAGGAAACCCTGTTGACCTGTTAGCCTATTTGAACCCTATTTTAATCTCTGAAGCCTGAACTGACATAACTTCCTCATACGAAATCCGTTTGCTGTGATTCTTGTTTTGTTGGAAAGCTCGTGAGGAGTACAACCGAGGTAGGAAAACTAAGGGATCCTTGGGATTGTTTTCCATAAAGGCAAAGGATAATTTGGTCTGTGAGATACAGGCATAAAAGTGGTCTATTGTGGCATTTGAATCTAAGTCTTGAGCTAACCGTGGGGCTTTTACAGGTCCAGTAAGAGCACTTGAGAGCATCCAAAGTAAGGGTTTCTTTGCAAGCTTGAGAACCGGGTTCTTGAGCGTCATAAAGCAAGGGATCAACAAGTAAGGTAGGAATATTCTCAACTCCCTTTGTCAATTCCTAGCTTAGGCCAAGTTTGAGTAGTGCTAGGAGTAAGTCAGGGCAATGATAGGCATCAATCAAGTGGAAGACTACCTATGCACTCAAGTTCAAGATTAAACATAATCTCTTCGTGATGCGATAACCTTAAAGGAAAGAATCTAACGTGGAACGATCAACTTACAGTGCGAAAATTATCTCAAATATTCCTGACGACGTGATTTCTGACAAGAGCATAAACACGGTAACCACTAAAAAGAATCAAGTAACTGATACAAAAGAACTCAGCAACGAGGTTGTACTTGGGAAAATTTGGGCTATTCAATTAGGCTTATGAACCTTAGATCAGGGCGACATCTAGGGAGAGATAGACAAAGTCTTAGGTCTTCAGAGGCTAGTGTCAACCACACTGCTAGGTCTTGGGCCCAGCAGTTGAGCCACCACTCATACTACCCTAGCTCTGAGACCAGTGAATCAGAGATGTCTCAAGGCATGGACCGACCTACGGGAAGTTCAGGAGTGCCATACTTGCACAGGGTAGAAGGCCCGTACAAGACGCAGCTGGAATACCTTAGGACCAACCGATTAGGTGCTAGCATCTATGAGGACGGTTTAGGAGGATCCGTGGTCCAGATTAAAAACCCTGAACAATCCATAGGACTAGAGCACCCAGCTGTCAAGTTTGAAAATGGAGCATACTTGGACAAAGAAGGAACCATATACGTAGTCACCAGTCACCGAGATAGGACAGATGAATTTGGGAATGTGATCTCAGAAGCGGATTTAGGTGACCTGGAGCAAGGAAACATGGATGTAGAACCCAGAACCCCTCGAGGCAAATCTGTTCTCACTAGGATTATCACACCAGAGTGGATTCCCCAAGACAATAAGAGCATAGATCTACTCCTGAACCGAGAGACTGACGAAGCCTTTTGGAGGTATAAATCTGATCGGCCAAATGACATAGGAACAATCATGATCTATGAGTTCAAAGATCCTGATAGCCCAGGCAGAGTGACCTACCTAGATCATGCTTCAGAGAGGATCTTTGTGGTGACAGAAAATGATAGGCATGCTTACACTTGGAAAGGTGAATTCGTTTCCCCCAAACCAAGATCGAACGTGTCCTATGGCCACCCGGGAGCTGGAACGTCCCATGCTCATGGAGCTCAAAGAGACAGACATAGAGATAGACCTGAGGTAAGCTTTGCCAACCCAGGGGGCAGAGAAAGAACGAGGACGGAAACAAATAGAGTGGAATCTGAAGGTCATAGAGCCCCAGGAAACTAAAGAAATGCCGAGGATTTTCCTTTGCCAAGACCGAGAGAGCACACGAGGACCCTGAGACCGACCCAGCTAGTTAAGTCCATGAAAAACTACTTTGATGGCACTGGAGACCCCTACGATCATGTGGCTGAGTTTAGGCAAGTCTTGAGAGCTGAACAAGTTGAAGATCTGTTCACGCAGTACAATGCTTTTGGTCTAACCCTTAGGAACACTGCCTTGACATAGTTTCAGCCACTAAACAAAAGACAGTTCAGGAGCATAGACCAACTTCTAGAGGCTTTCATTATTGAATTCTCTAAGAGTGGCATAAGGCATAATACCTCCTCATTGATTCACAGCTTCAAGCAAACCCCTCAAGAGACTGTGAGACTTGCAGGAAGAAGATTTAGGCAATATCTAGAGAGATGTCCCATCCCTGAGTTACCCACACCTGCCAAACAAGTGGCTCTGTTCCTGGATGGATTGCTAAGTACCAAATTGAGGTCATATGTGTACTTGAAGGACCCTATGACCATTGAAGAGTGTGTACGCATGTGCATTGACATCGAGGATAACCTAGGGGAGGAGTTAGAGCTTTCCAAGATATACAAAGATTCAGATAGTGCCTCTAGCCTCTCTTCCACGCAATCCACATCAATTGAGGAACTTGCAGAGAAAGTAGCTCAGAAATTAGGTGTCACTAGCAAACAGATCCCAAGGTTTGCCCCTGTGAAAAGTGCTATACTTGTGGGGGTGACCACATGGCAAACGTATGTCCCATTATGGCTCAACCCCAAGTAAATCCTAGTAGCCAGTACTGCACTATAGAACAAAGGTACACCAATCACACCGCGCAAGATTGCCCCTACAATAAGCAAACTGTTAGGCAGACGTACCCACAACCATACCCTCAACAAGGAAGATACCAGAACCAGTACCCACCTCAGCAGTATGCGAGGCCTCAACAAACCTACCAACCCTACCAAAACCAACAAAGGCATCAACCTGTGCTAGCACAACAACCCCCTGCTCCAGCTAATGTGATTCAGGTAAAGTATGTTGTTGTAGAAGAAAACCTAAATAGAGCTATAGTCCCTGTAACACCAGTGCTTTCAGAAAGTGATCCCAGTGACCATAGTTTCGATTCTACACATGTTGATAGCCCCCAGGCCTACTACATGCAGTCTCCTGAACATGGTGATTCCTACTATAGTGAAGAGCCAAATGAACCTAGTTGGGAGTCAGATTACACAAACGTCATGTATGCAAACCCCAACCCTAGACCTCAACCTAGGCAAATAAGACCTCCATTCCCTAGAGGACCATGCTACAGATGTCAAGGAGATCATCTCATTCGTGATTGTCCCGTGCCTCCACCTACACAACCCCAGTCAGTGACGATTCAGGGCTTTTGCCAAGACTGTGGAAAGGAGCATCTCTTACGAGATTGCCCAAAGAACCCCAATAATATGCCAAAAATCACTCCTATCAACGTTATTGGGTTAGTTGTAGACTCCACAGGGAGTGTGACTTCCACTGCACCAGTATAAGTAATCACTAGAGCCCAAGCCTTGCAACAGAACCAAAGTGTAGGCCAGGAAAAAAGCCCAGATGTTAGTGAAACGGAGAGCATGACAAAGAAGAGGACTAGAGCTTGGAGACATAGTCGTGAAAGAATGAAAAGACAATGGGCAAAAAAGATGAGTGAACTCGAGGAAAGCCTCAGAGAAACAAAGGCCAGGATAATTGAACTCACATCTCAAACTCCCTCTCACACTACCACACCACCACCATTCCCGTCTCCATCCGACCCGCCACCTTCCAACCCACCTCACACAATTCCACCACCCCCAAGAGAAGGATCAGTCCTAGAAGATCCCACTCCCGAGGACCTTAATATGATGCTTAAAGCATATCAGGCCAGAATTCAAGAAGGGCCAACCGTAACCGATCATGAAAAATGTTACCCTAGAGCAGAACTAGAGCTAGAACGAACCAAAATTTGCGCAAAGATGGTGGAATTGTCTCAGACCATGTTTGAAGTCAGTCGCCTATTTAACATCTCTAGTTCAGCAAAGACAGTTGCACTTTGATGGACTGTTAGAAAGAATAGAGAAGCTCATTGCACAATCAAAAAAGGAACCCGCCTCTCAACACAAGGACAAGGCAAGTGAAAGTGCATGTCTTCCTGCCCAGGAAGCCTATGTGCCTAACTCTACGGAGCCAGACACATCATCTTCTCTGAATCGGTTCACACCAGAATTCTTACGAGAGATTCAAGAAGACAAATGGGCTAAAGAAAGTGAAGTCCCTCCTCCTATTGAACTTGTGGATGATGCACATGACCAATTCCCACAAGACATCCCCTCCATTTATGAGGAGCAGGAGAGCACCCACTCTCAGGAAAGACTAGACTTTGGGTCTAATTCTTTACAAGAATTACCCCACTTCACAGGCCCATGGGAAGCTAAGTCTACTTGTATGAGAGCACCCACGGTCATGGTAAGAAACGAAGACTCGATCATACCTAGGAACACAGAGGTAGTGAAAAACACTAAAGTACAGTGCAACCTCACCTTAGAAGAGCTACTCAAAGCAAGGCCAGAGCTATGGAAACATGTAGGCAAACAAGTACCAGAGATAGCAAAACCTCGTTCCCAGGTAGGATCCCAGAGAACAGTGCCAGAAATACCCTTGGACAAGATAGGAGACATGAGTGAGGGCGAAGAGGGAAACACATATCTTCCTATCACTCATCAAGGATACACCACCAAGGCCATTCTAGACTCAGGCGCAGGTGTTGCAATTGCTACCACTTCCCTATGGAAGCGCTGGGGAAGCCAGCACTCAGGCCCACAAGGATGAAATTGCAAATGGCCGATGGTCACATAGAGAGACCCCTAGGGCTGTTAGAAGGAATAACTCTCACCACCTGTGGTGTTGAGTTCGAGCACACATTTGCTATATGCGATTTTAGCAAAAATCATGCCTATGAGATGATTTTGGGAAGACCCTTTATGCGACAGTTGCAAGTGGTACAGGATTGGGGAACCAATTCTTTGTACCTACAACACTTAGGTGTTACGACCAAAGTGAATCTCAAAGATTACTCTCATAGAGATGTCCCTCCTATCCAATGGAATCCCATCCATAGAGCCAAAGATGATACAGAATCGGTGCATTCCATAGGGTCAGGATCCTCATGGATGCATGAAGACACCCACTTATGGATGTGCAAAGTAGCAGTAGAAGAAGAGAAGAGAGAAGAAGCCAGAGAGATAGGTGCAAAAGAAACACATAGATCAATTCAAGACCCAACCTATGCGCCTGTAGTTTTTCCTGACGAAGAATTTGAACCCCACGGCTGGGCAGAAATCCTAGCAACAATGGATGTAGCCATCAATGAAGAACAATGGACACCTCACTGTGATGAAGATGGCTATGACATTTCAGTCTTCTCCATAGATCCAATCATGGGAGAGGTAGTTCTAGAAGAATGCGAACCTAGCCCTGATGCATTTGAAGATGCGAGCGACTCCGATCTAGAGTCAATCATTATGGATCCACCTTTTGCATCAGATGAAGAATATTTCTATGAAGTAGAATTTCAACCCCAAAGGCACGGAGAGCTTACAAATGATGTAAGGCTAGCCACACATGTGACCCCGAAGGAAGAAGGGAAGAAAAGAAAGAAGAGAGCAGTCACACCAGAAGAGGAAGAATCTCTATTTGAGGTCTCGGAAAACTTTAAAAAGTATGAGATAGATGATAGAAGAGTCATGATCAGAATGCCTAAACGAGAGGCACAATCAGGAGAGGCCTATGATAACAAAGAAACCACCAAAAAAATAGTAGTGGCCCTAGAAGAAGGAGAGGAGAGATGCACGTACATAGGCCATGACCTAACAGAGGAAGAAGAGCATGCGTTAATAGCCTTGCTAAGAGAATACAGAGATGTGTTCGCTTGGAGTTACAAGGATTTGAAGGGTGTTGATCCAGACATATGCTCACACACTATCCCCATGACCTCAGATGCTAGGCCCTCTAAGCAAAAGCCATACACATACAATGACAACTATGCGGCCAAGATCAAGGAAGAGATAGATAGACTGGTTGAAGCTGGATTCATCTATGAAATTGAGCATACTGAGTGGGTATCCCCCATCGTAGTGGTGCCCAAGAAAAATGGAAAGCTGCGTGTGTGCATTAACTTGAAGAAGGTTAATGCAGCCACAATTCGAGATAACTATCCGCTTCCTATCACAGAGCATCTCTTAGAAAGAGTAGCAGGCAAAGAAGTGTACAGCTTCCTCGATGGATTTTTGGGCTACAATCAAGTAGCCATAGCTCCAAAAGATCAGCATAAGACGGCATTTGCCACTGAATGGGGCATTTTTGCCTTTAGAGTAATGCCATTTGGGCTTACCAATGCACCAGCTACCTTCCAAAGGTTGATGTGCCATGTGTTTAAAGAGTTCCTGAGGAAGAACTTAGAAGTCTATGTTGATGATCTTTGTGCTCATTCCAACATTAGGCAAACCCATATTCCCGAACTCAGACAAATCTTTGACAAATGTAGAGAATATCAAGTCTGCCTGAACCCAGAAAAGTGTGTCTTTATGGTCAGGCAAGGCAAGATTCTAGGACACATAGTGTCAAAGAATGGCATATCCACTGATGAAGAGAAAGTGAGAGCCATAGCAGAGCTACCTAGGCCAAGGAATGTCAAGGAAGTACAAGCTTTCATGGGGCATTGTGGTTACTACCGTCGGTTCATTCACATGTATGCTGTCATTGCAAAGCCCATGTACGGACTTCTGACTAACTTTGAGTGGACTGATAAATGTGAGAATTCCTTCCAGGAGCTTAAATGAAGATTATGTTCAGCACCAAGCTTGACCACACCAGATTGGAACAAGCCATTCCATGTTCATGTGGATGCATCCAATTACGCTATTGGATGTGTACTCGCACAACCTACTGGTGAAGGTAATATGGATCTCCCAATTGCCTATGCCAGTAGACAATTGAATGCAGCTGAACAAAATTACACCACTACTGAGAGAGAAGGCTTAGGCATGGTATATGCAGTTAAGAAATTTAGACACTATTTGCTTGCAAACAAGTTTAAATTTTTTACTGACCACCAAGCATTGTTATATCTCGTGAATAAGCCATGCAATACAGGAAGATTAGTAAGATGGTTTCTCTTGCTAATGGAATATGAATTCGAGGTTGTAGTAAGGAAAGGGAAGACTCACTTGAGAGCAGATCATCTCTCTAGGCTCACATCTAGAGAAGCCCCACAAGGAGTGTCAGATGACCTTCCTGATGCTTACTTGTCTAATTTGGAAGTTGTACCGCAGTGGGCTAAGCCATTGGTACCAGTATTGACATACGGGCCTAACCATCCAGTAATAAACACGCAGGATAGAGAGGTAGTAAAAGCCCAAAAGTATCACATCATGGCAGGAAGTATGTACAAACACAGAGATCAAGGGATCTTGGCTTGTTGTGTGGAAGAGGATGAGTACGCTAAATGGTTGCAATTAGCACATGTAGGTGCATTAGAGCAACACTACTCAAAGCAACAAACCCTACAGACACTAAGGAGACTCGGAGTGCATTGGCCTACTATGGAGGCTGACGTCCAAAAGTTGTGCAAGGAATGCCCAATCTGTTGCACTAAACCACCTGTGGAACATGCCACTCTTTATCAAGTGTCCATAGTGCCAGATTGGAGTGAACCACTAGTATCCTTCCTGAGGACGAAAACATTCCCTCCAGACATGACTCTGGCTAGGAAAAGTATTTTAGAACAAGAAGCCCAGGATTACTCACTCATTGGTGATAATCTATACAAACGTGGTAAAGATGGTTACCTGAGACTATGTGTCCATGAAAGTGAATATCTCAAGATCTTGGAAACTGCTCACCAAGGTGTAGCAGGAGGACACTTTGGACCAGATCGGGTGATCAAGGCAATACTATTTGCGAGCTTCTGGTGGCCGACCCTTCACATGGATGCACATACCTATGTGAAACGGTGTGATGTCTGTCAACGAACTCAGTATCCTATACGCAAAGATGAGATGCCACTGAAACCTATGATGGGTGGACGTGCATTCTCTAAGTGGGGAATAGACTTTGTAGGTCCTATTAATCCCCCAACCAAGGGTTCACATGCTGAATACATCATTGTTGCGACAGACTATCTAACCAAGTGGGTAGAGGTAAAAGCCACAACGAAGAACGATGCTCAAACAACAGCTAAGTTTTTATTTGAAAATGTGTTCACCAGATACGGGTTACCTATAGAGCTAGTCAGTGACAGAGGCACTCACTTCTTGAATGAAGTTATTGAAAATTTGCTCCAAGAATTCTTGGTAGTTCATAAGAAGTCTGCCCCCTATCACCCTCAAGCAAATGGCCAGGCTGAGAGCACCAACAAGATTCTGTGCAATGTGTTGACGAAATTAGTGAACAATAAACGCTCTGATTGGGACAAACAACTACATGCTGTTTGGGCATACCGAGTCGCCTACAAAACTGTACTCCAAGCCACCCCCTTTCAGATGGTGTTTGGCCAAAATGCAGTGCTACCATTAGACTTCTTAATACCAACACTGAAAGTAGCACAAGAGCATGAATGGACGGGTCATGAACTCTCCTCTAGACTATTTGACCTTGAACGATTAGGAGAAACAAGACTAAGGGCGGCTGCAGGGATATATGCAGCTAAGAAACGACAGAAGGCATACTTTGATGCCCACGTTAAGGATAAAGGTTTGAAGGCAGGCGACCTAGTACTAGTCTACACTTTGAAACAACACGCGAGAAAACTAGAGAAAAGAGGCTACGGACCTATGATCATAAATAGGATCCACAAGTGGAGCAGTACAACTAGCCACTTTAGAGGGTGATGTTCTCCCGAGCTACATTAGTGGATGCAGAGTCAATTTATATCAGGAACCTCTCACAGAGGAAATGCTAAGTCGACTCAATATTGCTAAGAAACGCAAAGAAGAAGAAAAGAAAATTCGAGAAGAAGCTCAAGCAGAAGCTTTAGAGCGCATACGGAGAATGAAATTAAGAAGACAAGGCAGAGAGCAACCTAGGCTAGGTGCATATGCAGACCAAGGATATCACATGGCTATGTGTGAAGTTTCAGGTATCAGCTCTCATAGGATAATTGATCGACGTCCTTTTATAACCTTAGATATAGGACAAGGAAAGGGTGCAAGGACTGTAAGAGCCTTGATTGACTCAGGTGCAGCCACTAGTGCTGTAAAATTGTCTTACTGTCAAGAGTTGAAATTAACGGTCAATCCTATAGAAGCATATCTCATAGGATTGGGAGGTGTGGAAACCCCTTGCATGGGCGAGGTGGAACTTCCCATCTACATTCATGACGAAGTAATGACAGTCAAAGTACTAGTGTGTCAAGATGATGACCTCACTGAGCCTCTTGTCTTGGGTCAGGACTGGATCTATGATCATGCGGTCAACCTAAACCTAAGAAGTGGACTTCTTCAGGTATGGGTAAATCATAGTCGAATTACAGTTGAATTGGAAAATGAGGCACTCAAGGAACTAGGTAAGGCACGAACTCCTGGTCCTTCCAGGGGTGCACATGAAGTTGACAATGCTATTCTTGTCCAAAAATGTATGATGCAGAAAGAGGATTGTCTCAACAATGGAGTCAAGGATAAGAAGGCACTCCCTTCTGTTCCAAAGGCCAGAGGGATGCAGCAACCAAAGGCAGATCGAATACAGAAGAAGCAGAACACTACCTATACTGGAGGCCAAAAAAAGGAGCAAAGCAGATTGTTTCAGCCGATGAAACAAGTATGGAGGTGAAAAGGCGAACACCCTGTTCCGACCAGGCCAACACCACGGCCAAAACCTCTTATTAGTAATCAACAACACGACACTAATAAGAATTCCTTCATACATTCTTCTGCGAAAGTGAAGTCTATTTGGGTACCCAAGAAGTCAATGAAGGCCAGCCCACAATCATGACAAATCTGGGTGCCTAAGGCTTGCTTGCGGGCTCAAATAGCTACACCAAGGCCAAACCCTGTACAACATGTTTCACTCACGCGAACATCTGAGGCCCAGTCTTACACATCACGCACGAACACGTATTCTTCCATGAGCACAAGTAGAATCACTTGTAAATGGGTCCCTAAAAAGCCCCATTTTTCAAGTAAATACCCTATCACACTCTCCAGAGTCTCCACAAAGTCAAGATCAAAACCTATCCATTGCATTTGGCAACCTAAAACTTGTAATAAACCCCTGGACCCCAATTGTAAATCCATGTCCACCTACTAACTACGTCACTCTCACACTACATCATTCCGCTTAGTTCTTAGGTCTACCCAATTCCTAACTACACACACAAGCACCGAGCACTTACTGGCCCCCTAACCTCTCCCGAACCTCATGTTAATGTTGTAACGGGGACACAGTGTCATTTTTTGTGTCCATTGCAATGTTAACATTTATTCATATATTCTCATAGAACCGGTTGCGAATTTTTCAACATGGCTGAGGCGGCAGGAACTAGCTCTCAAACAGAAACGAGCCAGCAAGTGGTGGACTTAGACAGTTTGCCCGTGTTTCCTGAGACAAATGAAAGACCAGAAGAATTGCAGGCCATCAAATCATACCTATAGCGGACCCTCCTAGTGGCCATACCATGCCCGTAGGAAAAACTTCCCACTGGTTTAGTGAAGTGGCAGGACCCTTGGGAGAGGGAACATACCTATGGGAATCAGAGTTGGACTTCAATGGGAAGCAAGGTAAATACCATTTCTTTACAAGAGAATTCGAGAAGTTACAAAATGCAGAAGGTCTACGTTCGGTATGGGAGAAGGCAGGATTGAATGCATATTTCAGTGCACGGCTCCCAAAGCCTGACTTCATGCGATGCTACTATCTCATCAACACCTTGACTCCAAACAAGAACCCAAAAGGTGCAAGCTCATTTGTGATCCCATCTCTAACAAAAGGAAATGAGCTCAAGAGGTTTAGGTTATCCAACAACTTGGTGAGAGAGGCCCTAGATATGCACGGAATGCATATTCCTACAGAGAAGGAGACCCTAGTGCCTGATTACATGAAGAATCGAAGCCTCACCAAACTCAAGGACATGGTGTCCATGACGCCTAATATTGCAATACACCTTCGCATGTGCATGCAACAGTTTTCTTTTCCTGCACAAGATAGATTCACCATGCCGCCCAAAAAGATTTGGTTTAGTTTGTATCTGGCAGAGACACAGAGCCTCACCATCAACTTACCCCATTGGATAATTGATCAGATACACCTAGCTCACAAACGATGGTCGCGGAAACGGGTTTTATATGGATGCTGTGCTTTGACGAGAATAATTTATAGGTGTTTGGCTTATGACATCCCTATTCAACGAGCCCTAATGTGGAATCGCGTAGAGCATTTTAGAGGCAGGACATCCATTGGACCCCCTTCTAAGAAGATGAGAGGTACTGTCCAAGTCCCTTGTGCTCAAGAACGTGGAGCCACCCTAACACCAGACGTCACCCCTCCACCCCGAAGAGTCCGACCATTCACACTCCGACTTCCAAGACGCAGCACCGATGGTCCTAACTTGATATTCCCTCCCATCCCAACCGATCTTGAATTTCCTAGTGGTGCACCTTTGGAAGAACTCACGAATGAATACTTTGAACAATTATTACAAGATGTAGAGCTGGAGGCAGAAGAGGCACAAGTGGAGAATGTGCAAACACAGGCAACAACCTCCCAAGTACCTGTCACCACAGTTGAAGTGGATGAAGAGGATGATGAAGATGAATATCAGGAGGAAGATGAGGAGGATTATGATCAAGAGCATCATGATGAGCAACAAGAAGTGCCAGAAATTGTAGGTGCACCTGCATATACAGCTCAACTACAAAGGTTATACGACACAATCAAAGCAGTGCAAGTAAGGCATCAACTCTCTCTTGTGTCAGGTCAAGCTTTGATGCAAGAAATGCTATCAGATGATGGGGTAGATCAACATTTCATTGACACCCTCAAATTAGTGTCAGAGTCTTTAGGAGTTCCGGAGGCTGTCCACACTGTAGTCCGCCAGTCCGTGAGGTATGACAAACACAGAGTCGACACATTACCACGAGCAGGTAAGACTATCAGGATGCCCGTCACAGAACAAGAGGTAACCATTGAAGCCACAGCTACCCCCACCACCACCATTGACCTCTCTGCCGAAACCTTCGTTCAGACATCACCCATCTCACCCCAGCATCCCCCATCACCACCTTCTCCACCCCCACCACCACCTCCCACCATGGAAGAAACGCCAGTCATCACCTCTAACTTCACTTATAACCCACCCTCAGTCACATCATCTTCCTTTCGAGAACCCACCTCACAAGACACCCTCTTCTCTTTCGTCACCAATCCCTTGTACACTTCAAACCTTCTATCCTCCGAACCCATAATGGGTCATCCCATAATCCCAAGTGTGGTTGGAAACCCTACACCCACAGAAGGCACCCTGTGTTTCCCAGCCTATCCCCCAATACGGATACCTCCATTCCATGACCCTCACTTCCCATCTGGCCCCTACGCCTCTTTCAACCTAGCCTCACCACCCCAATACCCGTCCTTTGTGGAGCAGTTCATCCGCTCTCCAATGTTTCAGAGGCACATTTCCCCGCTGTTCGCAACGACATCAATTTACACGAACACCACACTCACTTCACCTACCATACCCACCTACATGGTAGCCCCTGTACACACCACTCTGTCTGACCCAATGGACATTTCACCCACCACAGCACCTCTCCCCACGATTCCACCATCTCCCCCTCCCTTACCCCCCACCTCACCACTCACCACATCATTGGCACACACAGCATTCACTACCTCCCTCCCCAATCCCACCTCCCCTGCATTCCAAACTTTTCCCCTTGCATCTCATAATGTAAATAGCACGTTCAATACATTACTTCAGTGTGCACATCAACTACAACAAGAATACCATCAATTGGAAGAACGCACTGCTCCCCTCCAGGCAGAATCTCAACGTCTGCAAGCTAGAGTCAACACTCTTGAAGCCGATTACCAAACGCTCCTAACCGAGCATACCACCTTACAGCAGGCTCACTCCGAATTGGAATCAAAGACATCGACAGTAGATGATCAAGCAGTCAAGGAACTAGAAATAGTGCTCCAAGCGCAAATGATATCTAATGCTACACTCAGACGCAACCTTGGGCTATTAAGGAAGCATATGGCAGCAACACTAGAAGAGAACAAGAGGCTTCAGCAACAAAACCAAGACAACTTTGAAGCGGCTATGGAAGGAACTGCAGGAGCAACCATTAGCCCTACCAAGTATAGAGCAGTCCCATCAGAAGACATTCGCATCTTACTAGAGGAGCATGCAAATTTCTTGGAGTCATATGAAAAGTTAGAGACTGAATGTGCAGACCTAAAGAAACAGATAGCCCGTGCCCCCACAGCTCAATAGGAGTCAATAATCTTGGAACGCTCCACAGAAGAATTAGAGACCCTACGTAAGCAGGTGGCAGAACTCAAAGCACGCCTCACACCATATGAAAGGCCACCCTCGCCCACTGAAGAACCAGAACCTGAAACAGTAGTGGAAAACCCCGTCGATGACAGCTATGAAGAGCCGTACGAGCCGATGCCAACACCCGGTGGTCGGACTACAGAGGAAGGACAGGATACTTTAGAAATTCAAGCTCCAGATTGGGTCAAAAGGGTCGAGAAAGTGGGTAAGACACAATAGTGTTGC
Source organism: Ceratopteris richardii (assembly GCA_020310875.1). NCBI lineage: Eukaryota > Viridiplantae > Streptophyta > Polypodiopsida > Polypodiales > Pteridaceae > Ceratopteris > Ceratopteris richardii. Next base: position 82,872,313 of record CM035435.1, read on the forward strand.
CGTGCAAATGCAATCTCTCACAAATCTCGAAGAAACTGTCCTTCGGTCTTCTTATTTTCAGAACCTATCCCACCAACGGTTAATCACAACATCAGAGTCGCAATACATGCCTTATTTTGTCTTGCTACATGATTATAATGCAGAAGTTAAAAGACATACAGGGAAGGAGCCCACATTTGCCACTCAATTTGAGCCAGAGGACTTACCGGCAGATGCGCGTGCTGGCTCGATCTTCCAGTCTAATTGGCGTGCACGTCTCCTAACTGATTACCCTGAGATGATGAGCACCTGGGCAACCATGCCAAGCAAAAATGTGTATGAAAATATTCGAGCTCATGACGATTGTCTTCAAAACCTTTCGGAAGGTACAAGCTCCATACATCTCTGCCCCTGGATTCTCTCAAGGTAACAAGGATTTAGTCTACGACATGAGCCAGACTCCCTCGGTCACTATAATCTTTGCCTGGCATGCACGAATAAAGTAATTACCCGCATGCTTCAAGCAGACATTTGAGGAAATGTTCTCTACCGGATTCTGGGAATATCATTCATAAATTTTCATTCCCAGACCCACACATTTGCTACATCTATTCGCAGTAGAACAAGCGATCCATGCAAATCAGTTACGTCTGCCACATCCGGACATTCTAGGACCAATTGATTGGGATCGTATGATGACAAACTTGGCCAGAGGGCTACGCATACAAGAACATCAGCTTGCCACTCAGGTTGTGGAATATTACATCCAACACTCCCAGCAACAAGGGTCTGTCAGGGACGACAGACGCGAGAGAGGGGGGGGTGTTGAGAGCAGTATGGGCACCCAAGGACTGACTAGACAAGGAAGCCAGCGGAGAGAGTCAGAGCGAGGTGAAGGATTAAGTAGACAAAGCAGTCGACGCAAATCTGGCAGATAGGCCCTTCAAATTTTTCCAAATCAACATCTTTATAACAGTGATTCTTATCACTAACAATCATTGTAAATACCATTTCATATCTTTTTAGCTCCATTTTGTGCAAGCCAAGGAGTCCTTGAGCTTGAGGAGCCTTAGAAGTGCCTACATATCAATTTTCGTATTTTTTAGACTCCGTTTAAGCCCTCAAATTGGCCCTGGAACCTAATTTTTAACTAGGCCGGACACTAGGTCTGGACAGGGCCAAAACCTAGTCAAAAACTATAAATAGAGCTAGAGAGCTCATTTTTGAGGTTAGCTTGTAACTGAATTGAACTTGTATGAGCTTTTGGAAAGTAATCTAAGAACTCCATTGCTTCTCACTCTTTGTCTTGCCATGTGTGCGCATGTGTGTGTATGTGTGTGCATGTTAGTGTGCTTCTCACTCACGCACTTGTGCCTTCACTTGCTCGAGGTCTTCATACCATCCTCATGTCTTCCCGGATTGACATTAAAGGAGGTGCTACTCATCACTGAGCTACAGACACTTCCTTAGTTACTAAGCACTTTGTTTATCTTGTAAAGGACTTGTCATTTGAAGAGCCATCATCATATGAAGAGGCAAAGACCAAGGCAAAATGGAAGGAAGCTATGGATGAGGAAATTGAAGCACTCAAGGAGAGTGATACTTGGGAGCTAGTACCAAAGAAGGAATCTATGAAGGTAATTGGTTCTAGATGGATCTATAAGATTAAGAGGAATTCTGATGGATCAATAGGCAGGTACAAAGATAGAATTGTGGCTAAGGGTTTTGCACAAACCCAAGGAGTTGATTATGAAGAAACCTTCTCAACTGTCGCAAAAATGCCAACCATCAGGGTATTGGTAAGTGTGGCTGCATCAAAGAATTGGAATATGTATCAATTGGATGTAAAAAATGCATTTCTAAATGGCTGGATTTCAGAGGAGGTGTACATGTCTCAACCTCCTAGCTATGAGGATCCAAGCAAGGTAACATATGTATGTGAATTGAACAAAGCTCTTTATGGATTGAAGCAGGCACGTAGGGCATGGAACCATAGGTTAACTACATACCTTCAAGTTCAAGGATTCATCATGAGTAAAGCAGATACTTCTCTATTTGTTAAGAGGAGTAATTCAGAGGTAATATACCTATGTTTATATGTTGATGATATCATACTCACAAGTAATGATGCTAATGGCATCAAGTACATCAAGAATCAGATGATGCAAGAATTCAAAATTAGTGACCTTGGATCACTAAAATATTTTCTTGGACTTGAGTTAGTCTATACTAACTCTAGAATCTATATTACTCAGAGAAAGTACATACAGGATATGTTGAAGAAGTTTCACTTGCAGGATGCCAAGGTAGCAAGTACTCCAATGGAGGTAAACCAAAAGTTAAGTGCTCATGAAGGTGATGTGCTTGAGAATATTGCAGGTTATCAAAGCATAGTGGGAAGCTTGAACTATGCTACATTGACAAGGATTGATATTGCTTATGAAGTGTTTTAAGTCAATTTATGCACAAACCTAGGGCACCTCATTTGGAAGCTGTCAAAAGGATTTTGAAGTACCTTAAGGGCACTCAAAATCAAGGGTTATATTTTCCTTATAATTTAGACTTGGACATCAAGATATATTCAGATGCAGATTGGGCAGGTTGCAAAGATG
>CM035435.1:82884903-82897403 GCA_020310875.1 Ceratopteris richardii
ATCTGCACATTGCATATTATTAGACACATATGTCAATTGAATGTCTTTACTAAGCAACTTTTCTCTCACATAGTGGTAATGAACCTCTATGTGTTTGGTTCTGGCATGATATATTGGATTAGCTGCAAGGTGAAGAGAGCTAGTGTTATCTCCAAATATGATTGGTGGCCTTGTATATAGGCCTAACTCTGTATATAGAAGCTTCAACCAGATAGCTTCTTGAGTGGCATTGGCAAGCCCTCTATACTTTGCTTCAGTGGATGACAATGCCACTGTAGGTTGTTTCTTGGCTGACCAAGAAATAGGCTTATCTCCTGCAAAACAAATGTATCCTGATGTGCTTCTCCTATCATCCTTGCATCCTGCCCAATCTGCATCTGAATAAACTTTAATATCAATATCTGATGTATAAGGAAAGTACAAACCATGGTTCTGAGTTCCCTTCAGATAGTTCAATATCTTCTTTGCTGCCTCTAGGTGAGGTAGTCTTGGTTTGTGCATGAATTGACTAAGCACACTAACTCCATATGCTATGTCAATTCTTGTCAAGGTAGCATAGTTCAAACTACCTACCATACTTTGATATCCTGTGATGTCTTGGACTTCTTCCCCTTCATGAGCACTTAGCTTTAGGTTGACCTCCATTGGAGTAGTAGATACTTTAGCATCCTGCAAACCAAACTTCTTGACCATATCCTGTACATACTTCTTTTGAGTGATATATATACCTGAGTTGGTGTAGACTAACTCAAGACCTAAGAAGTACTTCAATAATCCAAGATCATTGATCTTGAATTCTTTCATCATCTGTCCTTTGATGTGTCTAATCCCATTGACATCATTGCCTATAATGATGATGTCATCAACATAAACACACAAGTAGATTACCTCTGTACTACTTCTCTTTATGAACAGGGAAGTATCAGCTTTACTCATCACAAATCCTTGGTCTTGGAGGTAGGTTGTCAACCTGTAATTCCATGCTCTAGGTGCCTGCTTCAAACCATATAGAGCCTTCTTCAATTTACAAACATGATTTACCTTCTTGGGGTCTTCATAGCCAGGTGGTTGTGACATGTAAACTTCTTCAGATATCCATCCATTCAAGAAAGCATTCTTGACATCTAATTGGTACATGTTCCAATTTTTGGATGCAGCTACACTCACCAATATTCTGATAGTTGGCATCTTAGCCACATGAGAAAATGTCTCCTCATAATCAATGCCTTGGGTTTGTGCAAAACCCTTGGCTACCAACCTAGCTTTGTACCTGTTGATTGTTCCATCTGAATTTCTCTTTAGCTTGTAGATCCATCTGGATCCTATCACCTTCATAGAGTCTTGGGTACCAAGTCCCAAGTATCACTCTCCTTGAGAGCTTCCATTTCTTCATCCACAGCTCCTTTCCATTCTGGTTTGGTAATTGCTTCTTCATAGGTACCTGGTTCTTCATTCAACAAATCCTTTGCAAGATATACAGAATGTTTAGTTACAAGTGATGTGTCATACCCAAATCTGATTGGTCTTTTGCTTTCTCTCTGAGATCTTCTAATTGCTTGAGTTGAGGATTCTGGTATATCCTCTAGCTTTTTTATCTTCATCTTCCCTTTGGACTTCCAAGCCTTGAATTCCTCAAGGTTTATTGTATCATCATCATCTGAGCTTGAATCATCTTTCAGAATTGGTTCCTCCTTGGTGAGCCTTGGGAAGTCTTCTTCCATATCATAGGGTAGACTAACTTTCCTGCATTCATTCTCATACCATGAGTCATTCTCAAAGATGACATCTCTGCTTACCTTGAAGCCTTTGTTTGTTGGGTTGTAGAATCTGTATCCCTTTTGGTTCAAATCATAACCAATGAAGATACACTTTTCAGCTTTAGGATCTAGCTTTCCCCTTACTTGTGAGGGAATATGCACATATGCTACACAACCAAAGATTTTACAATGATCCAGAGAAGGTCTCTTACCATGCCAAGCTTCATATGGTGTCATGCCATCAAGTGATTTGGATGGCAATCTATTGATGAGATAGGTGGCAGTGGATACACTCTCTGCCCAAAGATAATTTGGCAACTTCTTTTCATTAAGCATAGACCTAGCTGTTTCTACTATGAGTCTATTCCTTCTTTCAGCTACCCCATTTTGTTCAGGTGAGTACCTTGTAGTAATCTCCCTCTTGATGCCTCTTTCCTGCAAAAAATCTTCAAACTCATTTGAGAAGTACTCTCCTCCACCATCTGACCTTAGCCTCTTCAAGCTTCTTCCTGTTTGGTTTTCAACAAGTGCAAGATACCTCTTGAAACAATTAAACACTTCATCTTTATGCTTCATAAAGTATAAGATGGTCCACCTGCTATAGTCATCAATAAAGGACACATAATACCTTGAACCTAAAATGGAAGGGTCCTTGCTAGGCCCCCAAACATCTGTGTGTACCAAGTCTAGGTAATCTTCATGCATGAATCCTGTCCTTGAGTAGGGCAACCTGTGAGACTTACCAAATTGACATGCTCCACACTTGTAAATCATGTGTTGCTTGGACACATTAGGTATCCCAAGCACACATTGATCCCTGCACATTTGCTTTAGGGTTCTTTCACCTATGTGCCCTAATCTCTTGTGCCATATTTCTAACTCTGAAAGTGTCTGATCCTTGTAATTATACAAAGCAATGTTCTTGGTGTCTTCTAGCTCAAAAGTAAACAATCTACCTGATTTTTCTCCCTTGGCTATCCTTCTGAATCCATGTCTTGGGTCCTCCACATATGCTCCATGTTGTGTGAATCTGACCTGCAAACCTTTCTCCACAATCTGACCAACACTCATTAGATTTTTGGTGATGGTTGGTACATAGAGTACCCTGCTCAATAGGTTCTGGTTACCATCACATGTCTTCACATTTCCAATCTTAACAACAGAATGTTTAGTGTCATCACCTGTTTGTACCTGATGTTTGCCCTTGGGGTCTTCCAAATCAGAAAGTAGTGCCACATTGCCAGCTACATGGTTAGAACATCCTGAGTCAATATAAAATAAATGATCATCATTTGTACCTTCCTTGGAGGTCATATTCATGATCAATAGGGAGTCATCTTGCTCCTCTGTGTAGTTGTTGTAGTCTCTCCTATTTTTGAATCCACCTTGGTAATTACCATTGTGGTTGTTGTTGTAATTGTTGTTGTATTGATTGTTGTATCCATTGTAGCTTTGATGTTGGTTGAATCTGCCTCTCCCTTGAGAGTATCCACCTCTTGAGTAGCCTCTTCCTCTCTGATTCTTGTAGTTCTTGTAGCATTCATCTGTGGTATGATTGGACAATCCACAAATGTTGCATGGTGATGAGTTTTAGGGTCTCCCCCTACCTGACTTACCTCCTCTGCCTCTTCCTCTAGATGATCTACCTCTCCCTGCATAATTAGCTTGGGAGGTAGAGCCTTCTTCATCCTGTTTCTTCCCTTTACCTTTATCCTTAACTTTCTTATCAGTATAGAGAGCAGAGGGGTTGTTACCTTTTGATTGATCTCCTGCCTTTGTAAACTTTGTTTCATGTGTGAATAGTTGGCCCATGAGTGTTGTGAGATCTGGGGTATGCATGTCCATATAGAGGTCCATTGCAGTGGTGAAACTTTCCCACTTATCATCTGCCTTGAGTCCATTTGTTACTTGCCTGACTATTTGCTCCTCTTCAATCTCCTCTCCAATGCTTGCTAATTGGTCTGCCACATCTTTAATCTTTGTCACATATTCTGAGACTGATTGCTTGGGCTGCTTCCTAAGGGTTGTGAATTCAATCCACAGTTGATTCTTCCTAGCCCTTGTGTTGGAAGAAAAGTATGTTGACAAGTTTTCCCAAGTCTCTTGGGAAGTCTTACAATTCCTTACATGAGGTAAAAGAAAATCAGATATAGAGTTTAGAAGATAAGACCTTGCCAAAGCATCTTTTGCACACCATTGGTTGAGCTTCTCATGTTCATCCTTTGTGGGTAGTCCTCTAGTTTTAAATGAGGGCAATTCCTCATCTCCTGATATGTATCCAAATAAGCTCCTTCCTTGTAGATAGGTCTTCATCCTCAGAGACCAAGCTTGGTAGTTGCTCCCGTCCAATTTGTCAATGAATGAAGGAAATCCATCACCCATGTTTACCTTCTTTGCTCTGATACCACTGTTGGGAGTGATGGTTGGATGCACTCAGAAGATTGAGTTGGTGCTGCTATACCTGCTTCACACCAGCCCTCCTTTGATTCCAGATATGCTTAGTAGACTTCTTGAGCTTTCAAATGATACCAAGAAAGCATATATGTACTTTGCAAATGATTTGTGTAATGACCAAATCAAAACAGATAACTTGGCACTTCAAAAATCAAGAAAAACTTTCTATTTCTGTAGTGACACCTGCTCAGTCTTTCACTCAGTGTGACCAGCACACTAACAATTGATCTAATTCCTTCTGGACATATTAAATTAACTTAACAAGCTACCATTTGCAAGTGGAATGAGATAAAATGATGGACAATACTCAGAGAAAGATGTTTAGCAAAAATATATGTACCCCCGACTTTTTAGGAACTCTGCAGACAGAGACCAGTGTGCACTTCGATCGAGATTTCTCTGAGATGGCTGATCCAATTGATTTGAAATTTTGTAAGTGTAAAGTAGACTTGGAGCTGAATCCAATGTGCTTTGAATCACTTGATTTAGTCCAGTAGATCCTGAGATATGCTCCTCTGAAGTTGACAGACTTGGAGAAGGTGACTCAGAGAAAACAGAGATAGTGAATGTGTATACTTCTATTGATTAATGTGTTTGTACAATCTCATTAGCATGACAAGCATAGCTAAATGAGGTGTAGTGGTGTAGGCTATGAAGTAGCTCTATCACACACTGAGTTACAACAGTAGAATGCCTCGGGAAGTGAGCTCAATTGGACTAGATAACCGCGAGTTTTTTCTCGTGATTTTTATAAGTGATGAAGTTACATTTGAATTTCAAATTCAAACTAAGGATCCCTAGAATCTCTCCTCTAAAAGTAGGGAGATATTCTCTCCAATTACATCATTCAATTTCCACGACTAATCAAGTAGGTAAGTGATTTCATGTAGATGCCAAGTCACTAAGGACTTTTACAATGGAAGTAAAAGTAATAAAACATAGGTATGGGTTCCTATGCCTATCTTCTCATGGTGATATTCTTCAAGGGTTCCAAGCTAATCTTCCACGATTCCAAGCCAAATGTGAAGGCTTGAAATGAACCAACACTATCTATCTATCTATCTATCTATCTATCTATCTATCTATCTATCTATCTATCTATCTATCTATCTATCTATCTATCTATCTATCTATCTATCTATCTATCTATCTATCTATCTATCTATCTATCTATCTATCTATCTATCTATCTATCTATCTAACTATGTATCTATCTATCTATCTATCTATCTATCTATCTATCTATCTATCTATCTATCTATCTATCTATCTATCTATCTATCAATCTATCTATCTATCTATCTATCTATCTATCTATCTATCTATCTATCTATCTATCTATCTATCTATCTATCTATCTATCTATCTATCTATCTATCTATCTATCTATCTATCGATCTATCTATCTATCTATCTATCTATCTATCTATCTATCTATCTATCTATCTATCTATCTATCTATCTATCTATCTATCTATCTATCTATCTATCTATCTATCTATCTATCTATATCTATCTATCTATCTATCTATCTATCTATCTATCGATCGATCAATCGATTGCTCCATCTATGTATCTATCTATCTATCTATCTATCTATCTATCTATCTATCTATCTATCTATCTATCTATCTATCTATCTATCGATCGATCGATCGATTGATCCATCTATGTATCTATCTATCTATCTTTCTATCTAAATATCTATCTATCTATCTATCTATCTATCTATCTATCTATCTATCTATCTATCTATCTATCTATCTATCTATCTATCTATCTATCTATCTATCTATCTATCTATCTATCTATCTATCTTTCTATCTATCTATCTATCTTTCTATCTATCTATCTATCTATCTATCTATCTATCTATCTATCTATCTTGTTGGTGCAAACAAGCCTTCACACTTGGCATTGTTTTGTACCTTGAAGACTCAACATAAGGCTTGGACAATTGGGACCTTGGAAGGCTAAAGTTTGGACCCTTGAAGGAAGTATTCATATGGAACAAGTACCATAGGAACCTAGTCTTATTGTTCTTACCATTTATCTTATGAAAAAGTCTATATGACTTTACCACTCATGTAATCACACCTACTAGACTAGAGTCGTGAAAAAATTAGATGAATCAGTTGAGGGAATATCTCCCTAAGTCTAGTGGAGAGAATCAAGGGAACTTTAGTTTGAATTCAAATTCAAACACTCTTCAAAACTCCTATAAAAAGGCTATGTAAAAGTCGCGGGTCAGCTTCACTCTTCCCGAGGCAATTCCAAGCAAATCATTGAGTGTGTGTGAGCTACACTATAGTCTACACCTCTGAGTACCATTGAGCATCACATTACATGCCAATGGGAATGTACAATCATTATAGTTAATCAATATACATACATTCATAGTCTCTGTTTTTCTCTGAGTGACCATCTTCAAGTCTGTCAACTTCAACAGGGCATATCTCAAGATCTACTGAACCAAATTGGATGCTTCAAAGCTCATTGGAACCAGCCCAAAGTATTCTACAACACTACAAAGTTTCAAGTCATTCCATTCAGCCATTTGGGAGAAATTGCAGACGAAGCAGTCTCTGGTATTTTTCTGTGTAGATCCTAAAAAGTCGGGGGTGTCTCTGATTTTGCTAAAGATCATTCTCAGTGTATAGTTTATCAATTGGAGTGATTTAACTTGCTAATGGTAGCTTGTTAAGTTAATTTAATACTCCCAGAAGGAATTAATCCAATTGTAAGTGTGCTGGTCACACTGTGCTTAAGACTGAGCAGGTATCATTACAGGAATAGAAAGTTTTTTGGACTTGTGAAGGTTCAAAATCATCTGTTTTGATTTGGTTATTACACAATTATTTTGTAAAGCACATATATAGTTTCTTGGTGTCATTTGGAAGCTCAAGGAGTCTCCTAAGCATAACTGAAGAGAAAGGAGGGCAGGTGTGAAGCAGGTCTAGCAGCACCAACTTGATCTCCTGAGTGCATCCAGCCATAACATCCAACAGTGGTATCAGAGCAAATAAGGTAATCATGGGTGATGGTTTCCCTTCCTTCATTGATAAATTGGATAGAAATAATTACCAGGCTTGGTCATTGAGAATGAAGACCTATCTACAAGGGAGAAGCTTGTATGGATACATATCAGGAGATGAGGAATTGCCCTCATTCAAAACCAGAGGCCTACCTACAAAGGATGAACATGAGAGACTCAACCAATGGTGTGCTAAAGATGCTTTGGCAAGGTCATATCTTCTAAACTCTATCTCTGATTTCCTTCTACCCCATGTAAGGAACTGTAAGACTTCCCAAGAGACTTGGGAAACCTTGTCAACATACTTTTCATCAAGCACAAGGGCCAGAAAGAATCAGCTATGGATTGAGTTTACAACTCTTAGGAAGCAATCAAAACAATGTGTCTCAGATTTTGTCACCAAAGTCAAAGACATTGCAGATCAACTTGCAAGTATTGGAGAAGAAATTGAAGAAGAGCAAATAGTCAGACAAGTGATCAATGGACTAAAGGCAGATGACAAGTGGGAGAGCTTTACCACTGCAATGGACTTGTACATGGACATCCAAGCACCTGATCTAACAACTCTGATTGGACAACTCTTTACACATGAAGCAAAGATCACAAAGAATGGAGAGCAATCAAAAGGTAACAATCCCTCTGCCCTATACACTGATAAGAAGACTAAAGACAAGGGTAAAAGCAAGAAGGTTGATGAAGAAGGCTCTACCTCCCAAGCAAACTATGCAGGGAGAGGTAGATCATCTAGAGGTAGGGGCAGAGGAGGTAAGTCAGGTAGGGGGAGACCCTACAATCAATCTCCATGTAATATTTGTGGCTTATCTAACCATACTACAGATGAATGCTACAAAAACTACAAGAACCAAAGAGGAAGAGGTCACCAAAGAGGAGGATACTCTCAAGGCAGAGGCAGATTCAATCAATCTCAAGGCTACCATGGCTACAACAATAATTACAACAATAGCTACAATCATAATAGCAATTATCAAGGTGGATACAGGAACAAAAAGGATTACAACAATTATGCAGAGGATCAAGATGATTCCTTGTTGATCATGAACATGACATCTAAATCAGGTATCAATGATGATCATTTGTTCTATATTGATTCAGGTTGCTCTAACCATGTAGCTGGGAATGTTGCCTTACTCTCTGATTTGGAAGAACCCAAAGGCAAGCACCAAGTGCAGACAGGTGATGACACTAAACATTCAGTTGTTAAAGTAGGCAATGTCAAAACAAGTGATGGTAATCAAAATTTACTAAGCAGAGTGTTGTATGTTCCAACAATCACCAAGAATCTGATGAGTGTAGGTCAGATTGTTGAAAAGGGTCTACAGGTCAGGTTCACTCAACATGGTGCATATGTGGAGGATCCAAGACATGGATTCAGAAGGATAGCCAAGGGAGAGAAATCAGGTAGATTGTTTACCTTTGAACTTGAAGATACTAAGAATATTGCCTTGTACAACTATAAGGACCAAACCCTATCAGAATTGGAGATGTGGCACAAGAGATTAGGTCACATTGGAGAGAGGACCATAAAACAAATGAGCAGGGATCAATGTGTGCTTGGGATACCTAATGTATCCAAGCAACACATGATATACAAGTGTGGGGCTTGTCAATTTGGTAAGTCACACAGATTGCCCTATACCAAGAAAGGTTTTATGCATGAAGATTATTTGGAATTGGTGCATACAGATGTTTGGGGACCAAGCAAGGAGCCATCCATATCTGGATCAAGGTACTATGTGTCCTTTATTGATGACTATAGCAGGTGGACTGTCTTGTACTTCATGAAACATAAAGATGAAGTATTTAATTGTTTCAAAAGGTATCTTGCATTAGTTGAGAATCAAACAGGTAGACATTTGAAGAGGCTAAGGTCAGATGGTGGTGGAGAATACTTCTCCAATGACTTTGAAGATTTCTTGCAGGAAAGAGGCATCAAGAGGGAGATTACTACAAGGTACTCACCAGAACAAAATGGGGTAGCTGAAAGGAGGAATAGACTCATTGTAGAGACAGCTAGGTCTATGCTCAATGAGAAAAAATTACCAAATTATCTTTGGGCAGAGAGTGTATCTACTGCCACATACTTAATCAACAGGTTGCCATCAAAGACACTTGATGGAATGACACCCTATGAAGCTTGGCATGGTAAGAGACCATCTCTGGATCATTGCAAAATTTTTGGGTGTGTTGCATATGTGCATATTCCCTCACAGGTAAGAGGAAAGCTAGACCCTAAGGCTGAAAAGTGTATCTTCATTGGGTATGATTTGAATCAGAAAGGATACAGGTTCTATAACCCCTCAAACAAAGGCTTCAAGGTAAGCAGAGATGTCATATTTGATGAAAATGACTCATGGTATGAAAATGAGTGCAGGAAAGTTAGCCTACCTTATGATATGGAAGAAGACTTTCCAAAGCTTATCAGGCAAGAACCAACTCAGGAAGAGGACACAAGTTCAGATGATGAAGACACCATCAACATTGAAGAATTCAAGGCTTGGAAATCCAAAGGGAAGATGAAGATGAAGCAACTAGAAGACAATCCAGAATCCTCAACTCAAGCTATGAGGAGATCTCAAAGAGAAAAGAAGAAACCTATTAGGTATGGATATGATACTTCACTTGTAACCAAGCATTCTGTATATCTTGCAAAGGACATCTTGAATGAAGAACCAGGTACATTTGAAGAAGCAATCACTAAACCAGAATGGAAGGAAGCAATGGATGAAGAAATGGAGGCTCTCAAGGAGAGTGATACTTGGGACTTGGTACCCAAGAAGGACTCCATGAAGGTGATAGGATCCAGATGGATCTACAAACTCAAGAGGAACTCAGATGGCACAATAAACAGGTATAAAGCTAGGTTGGTAGCCAAGGGTTTTGCACAAACCCAAGGCATTGATTATGAGGAGACATTTTCTCCTGTGGCCAAGATGCCAACTATCAGAGTTATGGTGAGTGTAGCTGCATCCAAGAATTGGAACATGTACCAATTGGATGTGAAGAATGCATTCTTGAATGGATGGATATCTGAAGAGGTCTACATGTCACAACCACCTGGCTATGAAGATCCCAATAAGGTAAATCATGTTTGTAAATTGAAGAAGGCTTTGTATGGATTGAAGCAGGCACCTAGAGCATGGAATTACAGGTTGACAACCTATCTCCTAGATCAAGGATTTGTCATGAGTAAAGCAGATACTTCATTGTTTATAAAGAAGAACAATTCAGAGGTAATATACTTGTGTGTCTATGTTGATGACATCATTATTACAGGAAATGATGTTCAGGGGATAAGACACATCAAAGGACAAATGATGAAGGAATTCAAGATCAATGATCTTGGATTATTGAAGTACTTTCTAGGACTTGAATTGGTCTACACAAATTCAAGTATCTTTATCACTCAGAAGAAGTACATTCAGGACATGGTCAAGAAGTTTAATTTGCAGGAAGCTAAAGTCTCAAACATTCCTATGGAGGTCAACCACAAACTCAGTGCACATGAAGGAGAAGAACTCAAGGACATTACAGGTTACCAAAGTTTGGTAGGTAGTCTTAATTATGCTACCCTAACCAGGATTGATATATCATATGGTGTTAGTGTACTTAGCCAATTTATGCATAAACCAAGAGTACCACATTTGGAGGCAGCCAATAAGATAATAAAGTACCTAAAGGGAACACAAAATCATGGTTTGTACTTTCCATATTCATCAGACATTGATATTAAGGTATACTCAGATGCAGATTGGGCAGGTTGCAAGGATGACAGGAGGAGTACATCTGGTTACATATGCTTTGCAGGTGATAAACCAATTTCTTGGTCATCCAAGAAACAACCCACAGTAGCTCTATCATCTACTGAGGCAGAGTACAGAGGGCTAGCCAATGCCACTCAAGAAGCCATATGGTTGAAGCTATTATATTCAGAATTGGGCCTATACACAAGACCACCAATCATATTTGGTGATAACACAAGTTCACTTCACCTAGCAGCTAATCCAGTTTATCATGCTAGGACAAAACACATAGAGGTTCATTACCACTATGTGAGGGAGAAATTACTTAGCAAAGAAATTCAATTATCATATGTGTCTACTAATATACAATGTGCAGATTTGCTTACTAAAGCTCTGGATGGAAGCAAGCTATGCAGATTTAAATCCATGATTGGATTGCAGGAAATAATTGAAGACTAGAGATGAAGACTTAAGCCAAAGTGTTTGGCTTGAGGGGGAGCTGTTGGTGCAAACAAGCCTTCACACTTGGCATTGTTTTGTACCTTGAAGACTCAACATAAGGCTTGGACAATTGGGACCTTGGAAGGCTAAAGTTTGGACCCTTGAAGGAAGTATTCATATGGAACAAGTACCATAGGAACCTAGTCTTATTGTTCTTACCATTTATCTTATGAAAAAGTCTATATGACTTTACCACTCATGTAATCACACCTACTAGACTAGAGTCGTGAAAAAATTAGATGAATCAGTTGAGGGAATATCTCCCTAAGTCTAGTGGAGAGAATCAAGGGAACTTTAGTTTGAATTCAAATTCAAACACTCTTCAAAACTCCTATAAAAAGGCTATGTAAAAGTCGCGGGTCAGCTTCACTCTTCCCGAGGCAATTCCAAGCAAATCATTGAGTGTGTGTGAGCTACACTATAGCCTACACCTCTGAGTACCATTGAGCATCACATTACATGCCAATGGGAATGTACAATCATTATAGTTAATCAATATACATACATTCATAGTCTCTGTTTTTCTCTGAGTGACCATCTTCAAGTCTGTCAACTTCAACAGGGCATATCTCAAGATCTACTGAACCAAATTGGATGCTTCAAAGCTCATTGGAACCAGCCCAAAGTATTCTACAACACTACAAAGTTTCAAGTCATTCCATTCAGCCATTTGGGAGAAATTGCAGACGAAGCAGTCTCTGGTATTTTTCTGTGTAGATCCTAAAAAGTCGGGGGTGTCTCTGATTTTGCTAAAGATCATTCTCAGTGTATAGTTTATCAATTGGAGTGATTTAACTTGCTAATGGTAGCTTGTTAAGTTAATTTAATACTCTCAGAAGGAATTAATCCAATTGTAAGTGTGCTGGTCACACTGTGCTTAAGACTGAGCAGGTATCATTACAGGAATAGAAAGTTTTTTGGACTTGTGAAGGTTCAAAATCATCTGTTTTGATTTGGTTATTACACAATTATTTTGTAAAGCACATATATAGT
>CM035435.1:82919903-82924903 GCA_020310875.1 Ceratopteris richardii
TTAGAATCTACTGAACCAAATCAAGTGATTCAAAGCTTTATAGATTCAGCTCAAAGCATACCGCAAACATACAAAGTCTGAAGCAACTTGATTCAGTCAATTTCAAGAAATTACAGTCAAAGTGCTCACTGTTGCAGTTCTTACGGTAAACGAGTAATTTTCCGGTAGAAGAACGAAGTAGATCTTGCAGAGTAATGCGAAGGTTCTTATGAGAGATAGCTTACTCTATAGCTAGATATCTCTACTTTTAGTTGATCAAACTTTCCGGTGGAAAAGATATCTATACACTGCACAAAGTCTGACCGAAAAGAGGCTGTCTGAACTAGAGGAATTTTTTATTAAACTTCAGAAAAAGTTCTGTCAGTTAAGAGAGTTCATGTGTCACTTACTTACTTCATGTATGTTCACTTGAAGTAATGATAAACAAAATTATAGTTCATTCCGGTACAATTCCAGTACAATTACGGTAACAGTCCAGTGGCAGTCTGGTGAAATTTCGGTCCAGTGAAATCTCGGTGAATTTTTTTGAAAAGTTAGAGCACTGTCTTATATTTTTCCGCAAGGCTCAATCCTCATCGCATCATCAAGGAGTAGAAACAAAGTAAAAGATCAAGAGGGCTGGTACAAAGCAGGATTAGCAGTACCAACTCAATCTTCTGAGTGCATCCAACCATCACTCTCAACAGTGGTATCAGAGCAAATAAGGTAATCATGGGTGATGGTTTTCCTTCATTCATTGACAAATTGGACAGGAACAATTACCAAGCTTGGTCTCTAAGGATGAAGACCTATCTACAAGGAAGGAGCTTGTTTGGATACATATCAGGAGATGAGGAATTGCCCTCATTCAAGACCAGAGGCCTACCTACAAAGGATGAACATGAGAAGCTAAATCAATGGTGTGCAAAAGATGCTTTGGCAAGGTCATATCTTCTAAAATCTATTTCTGATTTCCTTCTACCTCATGTAAGGAATTGCAAAACTTCCCAAGAGACTTGGGAAACCTTGTCAACATATTTTTCATCAAGCACAAGGGCCAGAAAGAATCAGCTATGGATTGAGTTTACAACTCTCAGAAAGCAATCAAAACAATGTGTCTCAGATTTTGTCACCAAAGTCAAGGACATTGCAGATCAACTTGCAAGTGTTGGAGAAGAAATTGAGGAAGAGCAAATAGTCAGACAAGTGATCAATGGACTAAAGGCAGATGACAAGTGGGAGAGCTTTACCACAGCAATGGACTTGTACATGGACATCCAAGCACCTGATCTAACAACTCTGATTGGACAACTCTTTACACATGAAGCAAAGATCACAAAGAATGGAGAACAATCAAAAGGTAACAACTCTTCTGCCCTTTACACTGATAAAAAGGTAAAAGACAAAGGTAAAAATAAGAAGGTTGATGAAGAAGGCTCTACCTCCCAAGCAAACTATGCAGGGAGAGGTAGATCATCTAGAGGAAGGAGCAGAGGAGGTAAGTCAGGTAGGGGGAGACCCTACAACTCATCACCATGCAACATTTGTGGATTGTCTAACCATACCACAGATGAGTGCTACAGAAATTATAAGAATCAGAGAGGAAGAGGCTACTCTAGAGGAGGATACTCTCAAGGTAGAGGCAGATTCAATCAACATCAAAGCTACAATGGATACAACAATCAATACAACAATAATTACAACAACAACCACAATGGAAATTACCAAGGTGGATGCAGAAATAGAAGAGATTACAACAACTATGCAGAGGAGCAAGATGACTCTTTACTGATCATGAATATGACTTCTAAGTCAGGTATCAATGATGATCACTTATTCTATATTGATTCAGGTTGTTCTAACCATGTAGCTGGTAATGTGGCACTACTCTCTGATTTGGAAGAACCCACGGGCAAACACCAAGTGCAGACAGGTGATGACACTAAGCATTCAGTGGTTAAAGTAGGCAATGTCAAAACAAGTGATGGTAATCAGAATTTATTAAGCAGAGTGTTGTATGTTCCAACAATCACCAAGAATCTGATGAGTGTAGGTCAGATTGTGGAAAAAGGTCTACAGGTCAGGTTCACTCAACATGGTGCATATGTGGAGGATCCAAGACATGGATTCAGGAGAATAGCCAAGGGAGAAAAATCAGGTAGGTTATTTACTTTTGAACTTGAAGACACCAAAAACATTGCTCTGTACAATTACAAGGATCAGACGTTATCGGAATTAGAAATATGGCACAAGAGGTTAGGTCACATTGGTGAAAGAACCTTAAAGCAAATATGCAGGGATCAATGTGTGCTTGGGATACCTAATATATCCAAGCAACACATGATATACAAATGTGAGGCTTGTCAATTCGGTAAGTCACACAGGTTGCCTTATACCAAGAAAAGTTTCATGCATAAAGATTATCTGGAATTAGTGCATACAGATGTTTGGGGACCTAGCAAGGAGCCATCCTTATCTGGATCGAGGTACTATGTGTCCTTTATTGATGACTATAGCAGGTGGACTGTCTTATACTACATGAAACATAAAGATGAAGTGTTTAATTGTTTCAAGAAGTATCTTGCACTGGTTGAAAACCAAACAGGAAGAAACTTGAAGAAGCTAAGGTCAGATGGAGGTGGAGAATACTTCTCCAATGAGTTTGAAGAATTCTTGCAGGAAAGAGGCATCAAGAGGGAGATTACTACAAGGTACTCACCTGAACAAAATGGGGTAGCTGAAAGAAGGAATAGACTCATTGTAGAAACAGCGAGGTCTATGCTTAATGAAAAGAAGTTGCCAAATTATCTTTGGGCAGAGAGTGTATCTACTGCCACATATCTCATTAACAGGTTGCCATCAAAGACACTTGATGGAATGACACCTTATGAAGCTTGGCATGGTAAGAGACCATCTTTGGATCATTGCAAAATCTTTGGTTGTATTGCATATGTGCATATACCTTCACAAGTAAGAGGAAAGCTAGACCCTAAGGCTGAAAAGTGTATCTTCATTGGTTATGACTTGAACCAGAAAGGGTACAGATTCTACAACCCCTCAAACAAAGGCTTCAAGGTAAGCAGAGATGTCATCTTTGATGAAAATGATTCATGGTATGAAAATGAGTGCAGGAAGGTTAGTCTACCTTATGACATGGAAGAAGACTTTCCCAAGCTTATCAGGCAAGAACCAATTCAGAAAGAGGACACAAGCTCAGATGATGAAGACACCATCAACATTGAAGAGTTCAAGGCCTGGAAATCCAAAGGGAAGATGAAGATGAAACAACTAGAAGATAATCCAGAATCCTCAACTCAAGCTATGAGGAGATCTTCAAGAGAAAAGAAGAAACCTATTAGGTATGGGTATGATACTTCACTTGTAACCAAGCACTCTGTATATCTTGCAAAGGATCTCTTGAATGAAGAACCAGGTACATTTGAAGAAGCAATCACTAAACCAGAGTGGAAGGAAGCAATGGATGAAGAAATGCAGGCTCTCAAAGAGAGTGACACTTGGGACTTAGTACCCAAGAAAGAGTCTATGAAGGTGATAGGATCCAGATGGATCTACAAACTCAAGAGGAACTCAGATGGTACAATAAACAGGTATAAAGCCAGGTTGGTAGCCAAGGGTTTTGCACAAACCCAAGGCATAGATTATGAAGAAACATTTTCTCCTGTGGCCAAGATGCCAACTATCAGAGTTATGGTGAGTGTAGCTGCATCCAAGAATTGGAACATGTACCAATTGGATGTGAAGAATGCATTCTTGAATGGATGGATATCTGAAGAAGTCTACATGGCACAACCACCTGGTTATGAAGAACCCAATAAGGTAAATCATGTTTGTAAATTGAAGAAGGCTCTGTATGGTTTAAAGCAGGCACCTAGAGCATGGAATTACAGGTTGACAACCTACCTCCAAGACCAAGGATTTGTGATGAGTAAAGCAGACACTTCTCTGTTTATAAAGAGAAGTAGTACAGAGGTAATATATTTATGTGTCTATGTTGATGACATCATTATTACAGGAAATGATGTTCAGGGAATTAGACATATCAAAGGACAGATGATGAAGGAATTCAAGATCAATGATCTTGGATTATTAAAGTATTTCTTAGGTCTTGAATTGGTCTACACAAATTCAGGTATCTACATCACTCAAAAGAAGTATGTGCAGGATATGGTCAAGAAGTTTGGCTTGCAGGATGCTAAAATATCTACTACTCCAATGGAAGTCAATCTAAAGCTAAGTGCTCATGAAGGAGAAGAAGTCCAAGATATCACAGGATACCAAAGTATGGTAGGTAGCTTGAACTATGCTACCTTGACAAGAATTGACATAGCATATGGAGTTAGTGTGCTTAGTCAATTCATGCACAAACCAAGGATACCTCACCTAGAGGCAGCAAAGAAAATCTTGAAGTACCTCAAAGGAACTCAAAGTCATGGTTTGTACTTTCCTTATACATCAGACATTGATATTAAAGTGTATTCAGATGCAGATTGGGCAGGTTGCAAGGATGACAGGAGAAGTACATCTGGTTACATATGCTTTGCAGGTGATAAACCAATTTCTTGGTCAGCCAAGAAACAACCCACAGTAGCTTTGTCATCTACTGAAGCAGAGTACAGAGGACTAGCAAATGCAACTCAAGAAGCCATATGGTTAAAGCTTTTATATTCAGAACTAGGCTTATACACAAGACCTCCAGTTATCTTTGGAGATAATACAAGTTCTCTTCATCTTGCAGCGAATCCAGTATATCATGCTAGAACCAAACACATAGAGGTTCATTACCACTATGTAAGAGAGAAGTTGCTTAGTAAAGATATTCAGTTGACTTATGTGTCTACTGATATACAATGTGCAGATTTGCTTACTAAAGCATTGGATGGAAACAAGCTATTCAGGTTTAAGTCCATGATTGGATTACAGGATATCATTGAAGACTAAAGATAAAGACTTGAGCTAAAAGACTTGAGCCAAAGTGTTTGGCTTGAGGGGGAGCTGTTGGT
>CM035435.1:82934903-82942403 GCA_020310875.1 Ceratopteris richardii
TGGCTTAAGTCTTCTCTTTCATTCTTCAATCACTTCCTGCAATCCAATCATAGATTTGAATCTGCATAACTTGTTTCCATCCAATGCCTTTGTAAGTAAATCTGCACATTGCATTCTAGTAGATACATATGTCAATTGAATCTCTTTGCTAAGTAATTTCTCTCTCACATAGTGGTAATGAACCTCTATGTGTTTGGTTCTGGCATGATAAATTGGATTTGCTGCAAGGTGAAGAGAGCTAGTGTTGTCTCCAAAGATAATAGGTGGTCTTGTATGTAGACCTAACTCTGTATATAGAAGCTTCAACCAGATAGCTTCTTGAGTTGTATTGGCAAGCCCTCTATACTCTGCTTCAGTGGATGACAATGCCACTGTAGGTTGCTTCTTGGCTGACCAAGAAATAGGCTTATCTCCTGCAAAACAAATGTAGCCTGAGGTGCTTCTCCTATCATCCTTGCATCCTGCCCAATCTGCATCTGAGTAAACTTTTATGTCAATATCTGATGTATAAGGAAAATACAAACCATGACTTTGTGTTCCCTTCAAATACTTCATGATCTTCTTTGCTGCCTCTAGGTGAGGTATCCTTGGTTTGTGCATGAATTGACTAAGCACACTTACTCCATATGCTATGTCAATTCTTGTCAAGGTAGCATAGTTAAAACTACCTACCATACTTTGGTATCCTGTAATGTCTTTGATTTCTTCTCCTTCATGAGCACTTAGCTTTTGGTTAACCTCCATTGGAGTAGTAGATACCTTAGCATCCTGCAAACCAAACTTCTTGACCATATCCTGTACATACTTCTTTTGAGTGATGTAAATACCTGAATTTGTGTAGATCAATTCAAGACCTAAGAAGTACTTCAATAATCCAAGATCATTGATCTTGAATTCCTTCATCATTTGCCCTTTGATGTGTCTGATCCCATTGACATCATTGCCTGTAATGATGATGTCATCAACATAAACACATAAGTAGATTACCTCTGAACTACTTTTCTTTATGAATAGAGAAGTGTCTGCTTTGCTCATCACAAATCCTTGGTCTAGGAGGTAGGTGGTCAATCTGTAATTCCATGCTCTAGGTGCCTGCTTCAAACCATACAGAGCCTTCTTCAATTTACAAACATAATGTACCTTTTTTGGATCTTCATAGCCAGGTGGTTGTGACATGTAGACTTCTTCAGATATCCATCCATTCAAGAATGCATTCTTCACATCCAATTGGTACATGTTCCAATTCTTGGATGCAGCTACACTCACCAAAACTCTGATAGTTGGCATCTTGGCCACAGGAGAAAATGTCTCCTCATAATCAATGCCTTGGGTTTGTGCAAAACCCTTGGCTACCAACCTAGCTTTGTACCTGTTTATTGTTCCATCTGAATTCTTCTTTAGTTTGTAGATCCATCTGGATCCTATCACCTTCATAGAGTCCTTCTTGGGTACCAAATCCCAAGTATCACTTTCCTTGAGAGCTTCTATCTCTTCATCCATGGCTTCTCTCCATTCTGGCTTTGTAATTGCTTCTTCATAGGTACCTGGTTCTTCATTCAACAAGTCTTTTGCAAGATATACAGAATGTTTAGTTACAAGTGATGTGTCATACCCAAATCTGATAGGCTTCTTCTTCTCTCTCTGAGATCTTCTCATTGCTTGAGTGGAAGTTTCTGGCTTATCCTCTAATTGCTTCATCTTCATCTTTCCTTTGGATTTCCAAGCTTTGAACTCTTCAAGGTTTATTGTATCATCATCTGAGCTTGAATCTTCTTGCTGAGTTGGCTCTTCCTTGGTAAGCTTTGGAAAATCTTCTTCCATGTCATAGGGTAAACTCGCTTTCCTGCATTCATTCTCATACCATGAGTCATTCTCATCAAATATGACATCTCTGCTTACCTTGAACCCTTTGTTTGTGGGGTTGTAGAATCTGTATCCCTTTTGGTTCAAATCATAACCAATGAAGATACATTTTTCAGCCTTTGGATCTAGCTTTCCTCTTACCTGTGAGGGAATATGCACATATGCTACACAACCAAAGATTTTGCAATGATCCAGAGAGGGTCTCTGTCATATTATGGATGTATATCCTCTTGGGTGAGGTGGCATAGATGCCACTTGGCCTCCTTAGAGACATTATATCTATTTGGTAGAAGAAAGAAGAGAGAAGTCTTAATTAACTCATTATCATATTGGTAAGAGAGCTCGGCGGTTGGGCGGAAACTCAGAAAACGCATCAATGCTATATCTGATGCTCTTTTGATATGCTCCTGTAAGAAATCCTGCACGTACGGAGCTACCACACGCCCTACACAGAGATGCGTTTTCTGAGTTTCCGCCCAACCGCCGAGCTCTCTTACCAATATGATAATGAGTTAATTAAGACTTCTCTCTTCTTTCTTCTACCAAATAGATATAATGTCTCTAAGGAGGCCAAGTGGCATCTATGCCACCTCACCCAAGAGGATATACATCCATAATATGACATTTCCTTCCCCTTGAAAGCATTTTCGTCCTCGAAAATGTAAATGAAATGTCCATAATGGTAGAAGAAAGTGCCCGGACTCCCCTGAACCCCATGTACTCTATGTACATGGTCATCTCTGTGTGTTGTTTCCCCGTATCCTTCCCCTTAAGAAGTCTCATGTGAAATCATCTCAAAGGTGGGAAACCGTCTGAATGGTGCCTACTATCTCCCATATACACTCCAGTTCCAGACTATTACTCTCATAACATACAACATCATCCAAATGACCTAAGTCCATATGATGTATCCTCTATGGAGTAATAATATGAAAAGAAAGTGTAAAGTGCCAAACTTATAAGTTTGACCGTATTATAATGGAGATAATAAACCATAGAATCGTATGAAATATAGAACAAAGTCCCATAACAAGTGACTCCAAACCCGTCTAAGACTAAATGATAGATTGCCCTCATAACACTCCAGGTCTTCTTAACCTTGAGTGTAATCACAAGTAGTAGTTTTGTCTAAACTACCTTGTGAACTATGCAAATCCATCATCCAGCTCATACATAAGAATTTCTTGGTAGTAAAATGCAATCTCTATATTTCTCCAACCGAGAAATCTGTGGTTTGTCATCCTTTACCATTGGACTAGGTTCTATTGGAAGAGCATCTATTGGCACTTGTGCAAACTCTAATATTTCTCTTCCCTGTAGTTTGCCATATGAATGCAGAAAGCATTCCCTTTGAGATTCAGATAATCCCTAAGTACCCATCCTCCTAACTGATGTTTACTCATCATACTCATGATGTAACATCAACTAAGAGTTTGATACCCTAATAGGTTAGATATATTCCTATCTCTTGGAAACTCAAATGAGAAGTATCATCAATCTACTCCCAGTCTAGCTAATGTCAATAACTAGATCATCTCATCTAGTCAAAGACCATCACTGGAGTAACATAATGGCTCCTCTCTAGAGTCTCCATGTGAGACTCAATCTAATCATCATGATTAACTGATCTCCCTCTTGCCTTTGATAGAAGAGTGCCACTCCTATCTAGACAACCTAAAAGTGAGAAAGTGAAACTCTCTCCATGTCTATCTCTGTAATCTCTTCTAAGGAGAAAAACTCTAACAGTGGAAACTATTCCACTTTCCCTTTCCCTTTGAAAGAGATTGTGTTGAATCCATTTTCTCTACTCATCCGTAGGTGAGAACATGCACATAAGTTCTCCATACTTTTCCTTCCAAAATAGTGGAGAATCATACTCCCATATGAAGGAAAATTAGATGGAAAAGTAGAGGAAATGAATTCCTTCTCAAATATAGATTAAGAGATGTTTTCAGAGCACCTCTTCTATCTATAGAAAAACATAGTCTATTCTTCCCCTATGAAGAAATTATATTTTCCTTTCCTTTTTTCTCTTTCAAAGAATAGGAGCTAAAGTGAGAGTACTGAACTAAAGTAAGCTCCCTCATGGATCTCTAAGCTGATTCCCACTTTCTCCTTATCTTAAAAGAGAAACTCATGAATTTATTTAGTCCTCTCTTCCATAACTAATGCATAATCCCTCATCACATATTCCTATGAAGATGGAGAACAGATCTCCGCTAACTAATGAAGGCGTATGTAGTGAAGAGTGGAGAAAATAAATTCCTAATAAGGGTCAAAGCCCTCTACTAAAATGGTCAGCAATGATGTGACATGATACCGTAAACATATGTGTATCCATAGTGAAGAACTATCTCTGCCAACCATACTCTGTGCATGGATCTATACGATCCAATAACCTAATGGAATTATCCTTCCTGAAAGCACAACATGAGTATGTGATATCCATGGTGATAAAATCACCTACCACATTCTCTACTGGAAGAATAAATCTTCCCATACTGTGAAAGATAACTCCCAATCTTAAGGAGATGTCTACTAAGAGCTCTCCTCTGATCTAGTGAGACATGACGCCATGAATGATGAGTCCTTTTCTTCCTGGCCATAGAAGAAGAGTGCTCAAAGGGAAGTCGTTTCCACCGTCCCATACCAGTGAAAACTTCTTCCAATTCACGGTGTCATACCTACACAAAACCGAATATCTATTCCATATAATGGAATATGTAGGTGGACTCCAATGAATCCCATATACTAAAATCATATCAGTGGACTGAAATGAGTCCCATGTCCTTGAACTAGTTAGTTTGGTTCTAGTCAACAATGTGACAATGGATATCCCTTTTGTTCCAAACCAACTTGTTCCTAGGTACCAAGACTAAGCCTAGGTACCTCTCTGTAGATCCCAAGATACATATGTATGTATTGGGTACCCCAACTATTCCTGACTAAGGGATCTATGCTCTATACCATAGAGCTAGTGCCATGCCTATGGCCTTCCTAACCATCACTCGAATCACATAAACATCCGTCGATGCTACTCATGAAACCCATCTTTATGATCCCATCCATTTGGTTTCCTTAGTAGTGTAGCAAAAATGCTTCACTACTTGGTCAAGTGATGTGCATGAGTGAAACTAGTCACTCTTTGGGTATTCATCATGATACCCCAAAGTCTCCTATACATCATGTGAGACTCTTGTGAAGATAAATAAATCTTCACTAACTTGGAGATTATCAAAAATGCATCTCCCGTGCCTGAATGCAACTTCCTGAACCTATAGGATTGCTTGTGCACATTACTAATGGTGAAGGTGTAGCTCCTTCCGTTAGCAATCCTATGGTCTAAATCCATAAGGATTATGTGTAGGGATCCTGCTACTACCGAAGTTGCCTTATATATAATACTCTGATGGTCCTAAGTCCATCAAATACATGCTTATAAGCATGCCTAAAACTTATTGATGTTTGCAGAAAGGGCATGCTACGATGCCATAACATTCCTTCCTAAAGGCAAGTGCGTATATAACGCCATGCGGTAGGAAAAATTTTGACAGCATTTCCCCAGGAAATGGAATCCCAAAAAAAATTAAACCATAGCTCAGTGGCACTCAGGCCACCCAAAAACACAGGGCTTGACAGGCCCATGGCATGCACGCCATAAACTTATATATGGATTCCATGACCTGCAAAAACACAAAAGTATTTGCTAGCAACCATTCCCGGTGTTGCATAGCCATATGGTTTCTGTAATCTTCTTTCCTGCAAACAATCAAAAAGTATACTTCCTGCATGTTGATCCATACTTTTAAGAGCTTAAACAATGATCAACACTTGATGTATGCAATCCCATTCATGCATGTAGATACAGACATGCCATAACATAAAATAAATGCCAGAAAGCATAAAATATACATCCCTGAGTAGTCTGATTTTGGAATTGCATGCATCCAATCGCTCTCGACAAGCTTCGAGACCTCTGCACCTTCCTCCTCAGGTCCTAAAATACACTTTGAAGTGTCCGAGAATATCGGAGTACTCCTCAAACATAAAACATGGTTAGGTGATTACAAAAATAATGCAAATTTAGCTCAAAAATGCATTAGTAATCCTTCTTTAGACCTGCAATTTTTCATAAACTGAAATATAAAGCATGTGCAAATAGGTTTAAGTGAAATTACTCAAATCGCCTTCCCGGTTTGAAAAATATGGCTCCTGGAAGGTAGTCGCCAAAAACTGTTCAGACTTTGCAGACCTGTTCAGACCTGCAAAAAATTTTACTTTCCAAAATTTTTTCTCATAAACTAAAATTAGACCTTGTGTTCTTCGAAACGAGCCGTAGCACGTCCAATTTGGAGCTTCCTAGCCCAAGATATGGCCATTCCAAGTGGGACATGTCAAACTAGTGGACTGTTGGAGGGGTTGGAAAAAGTGTGAAAATGTGAATTTTGGGGTGCCTAAAAGCATTCTTCCATCAAGCAAATGCTAAAATTCTCTCCATAATCTCAGAGAGTGGTATATGAAGATGCTTAGGCCTATTTTCACTCTTCCGAATCCTCCCTTGGTGCATGCTAATTCACTCCCCAAAAGAGGCTCTGATACCAATGCTATATCTGATGCTCTTTTGATATGCTCCTGTAAGAAATCCTGCACGTACGGAGCTACCACACGCCCTACACAGAGATGCGTTTTCTGAGTTTCCGCCCAACCGCCGAGCTCTCTTACCAATATGATAATGAGTTAATTAAGACTTCTCTCTTCTTTCTTCTACCAAATAGATATAATGTCTCTAAGGAGGCCAAGTGGCATCTATGCCACCTCACCCAAGAGGATATACATCCATAATATGACAGTCTCTTACCATGCCAAGCTTCATATGGTGTCATGCCATCAAGTGATTTGGATGGCAACCTATTGATGAGATAAGTGGCAGTGGATACACTCTCTGCCCATAGGTAATTTGGCAACTTTTTCTCATTGAGCATAGACCTAGCTGTTTCCACTATAAGTCTATTCCTTCTTTCTGCTACCCCATTTTGTTCAGGTGAGTACCTTGTAGTGATCTCCCTTTTGATGCCTCTTTCCTGCAAGAAATCTTCAAACTCATTGGAGAAGTACTCTCCTCCACCATCTGACCTTAGCCTCTTCAAGCTTCTACCTGTTTGATTTTCAACAAGTGCAAGATACCTCTTGAAACAATTAAACACTTCATCTTTGTGCTTCATAAAGTATAAAATGGTCCACCTGCTATAGTCATCAATGAAGGACACATAATACCTTGAACCAGAAATGGAAGGGTCCTTGCTAGGTCCCCAAACATCTGTGTGTACCAAGTCTAGGTAGTCTTCATGCATGAAACCTTTCCTTGAGTAGGGTAATCTGTGAGACTTACCAAATTGACATGATCCACATTTGTAAATCATGTGTTGCTTGGATACATTAGGTAACCCAAGCACACATTGATCCCTGCACATTTGCTTTAGAGTTCTTTCTCCTATGTGCCCTAATCTCTTGTGCCATATCTCTAACTCTGAAAGTGTCTGATCCTTGTAATTATACAAAGCAATGTTTTTTGTATCTTCTAGCTCAAATGTAAATAATCTACCTGATTTCTCCCCTTTGGCTATCCTTCTGAAACCA
>CM035435.1:82982403-83014903 GCA_020310875.1 Ceratopteris richardii
ACTTGAGCTACACCAAATTTTGGTGCCGTTGTTGGGGAAGAGAGCTTCGAGGACGAGCGTTGTGATGGTAAGATCGTAGATTTGTGACATTAAAAAAAATGTCATTTCTGTTCATTTTCTGATTTTTCTTCTTCATCTTCATCATCATCACCATCTCCATCTTCTTGCATCTTCATCTTCATAGAAATTTCTTGTTTTTTAGTGCATTTTCACCATTTTCATACCATTTTTCATGCATTATTGTGTGAGAAGGAGCTAGGAAGTGCAAGGGAGAGCAAGCACCTGTGTTTTTTCATGATTTTCTACACATATAGAGCTTGCCATTGCTCGGCGCTCAAAAATTTGAATTTCCCGCCAAAAAACACGATTCTGACTGAAAATCGCGATTTTCATAAAATGCAAAAATTTTCAAAAAAATATGATTTTCTATTTCCCGCCTAAAAACTTTTTGAAAAGAACACGATTCTAGGATCATACTCAGAATCGCGATTCTCTGGTTGTGCTCAAAATCGTGATTCTTAAAATTTCTCAAAAACACGGTTCTGAGAAGACACGATTTTCAGTGGGCTCAAAATTGCGATTTTCACAAATCATGATTTTCAGCCAAAAACACGATTTTGTGAAAACACGCTTTTCTGTGGCTCCAAAATCGTGATTTTCAAAAACACGATTTTCATCCAAAATCACGATTTTCACGATTTTCAAAAAAGCACGATTTTCACTAAGGTACAAAATCGTGATGTTTAGAACATGATTTTCAATCAAAATCGTGATTTTTTGGTCATTCTCGAAATCGTGATTTTCATGTCAAAAACACGATTTTGAGAAAACACGATCTTGAGAAAACACGATTCTCATTCAAAATCGCGATTTTGTGATCACACTCAAAATCGCGATTTTGTGATCACACTCAAAATCGCATTTTTCGCGATTGTCACTCAAAATCGCGTTTTTCACGATTCTCACTCAAAATCGCGTTTTTCGTGATTTTCATTCAAAATCGCATTTTTGGGGATTACTCAAAATCGCGATTTTCATCAGTGCTCAGCATCGCGATTTTCAGT
The DNA here is from genome assembly GCA_020310875.1 of Ceratopteris richardii. Lineage (NCBI taxonomy): Eukaryota > Viridiplantae > Streptophyta > Polypodiopsida > Polypodiales > Pteridaceae > Ceratopteris > Ceratopteris richardii. Next base: position 82,983,468 of record CM035435.1, read on the forward strand.
ATTTTTAACAAAATCGTGATTTTTGTGGTTGCTTAGCATCGCAATTTTCATGATCCCTCATAATCGCGATTTTCATTAGAGTCCAGCATCGCGATTTTCAGACCCCCTAAAGTCGCGATTTTCACACAAAATCGTGATTTTTCCATAAGTGCCTGTTTCCTTGTTTTGACCCCCAAGAGCCTGATTTGACATAACTTTTTCATCAGAAGTCCATTTTTCAGATAGGATAATTTGAAGTTGACCATACCAAGGGGAAATTTTGGACTCTTAACCAAAGCTTATGAACCTGAGATATGGTAGACACCTAGGCAAGGATAGACAAAGCATTAGATCTTCTGAGGCTAGTGTCAACCATACAGCTAAGTTGTGGGCACAACAACTAAGTGGTTATCCTTACGTACTAAGTTCAGACACAAGTGACTCAGAAATGTCTTTTAGCATGGGGAAACCTGCAGGTAACTCAGACATTGCCTATTTACAAACAGCAGAAGGTCCCTATAAGACACAGTTGGAATATATTCGGACCAACCGATTGGGTGCTCGCATCTATGAGGATGGCCTCAGGCGAATAGTGGTCCAACTCAAAAATCAAGATCAATCCTTTGGACTTGAACACCCAGTAGTCAAGTTCGAAGAGGGTTCATATATTGATAAGGAAGGAACCATGTATGTGGTCACCAACCTACCAGATAGGACCAATTAGTTTGGAAATATCATTCCTCATAATGAGATAGGAGACCTAGAACAAGAAATAGATCAAGACATGAGGGTGAAAGACCTGAAAGAGAGAGACATCAAGCACATAGGCAACAAAGAGATGAACATAATTTTCCATCGCCTAGACCCCCAGAGCACCCAAGAACCCTTAGACCTACTCAAGTGATCAAGGCAATGAAGAATATTTCAACGGGACAAGAGATCCTTATGATCATGTGGCCGAGTTCAAACAAGTGTTAAGAGCTGAACAGGTTGAGGATGCGTTCACCCAGTACGAGGCATTTGGTTTGACTCTTAAGGGCTAGACGATAGGTCAATTGCTAGAAGAATTCATTGTATAATTTTCCAAGAGTGGTATTAGGCATAACACATCATCTTTGATCCACAGCTTCAAGCAGACACCCCAAGAAACAGTGCGACTAGCAGGTAGAAGGTTCAAATAGTACCTAGAAAGATGCCCTGCTCCAGAGGTCCCCACACCAGCCAAACAAGTGGCTTTGTTTTTAGTGGCTTACTAAGCATCAAGTTAAGATCATATGTGTACTTGAAAGAGCCTAGAAGCATAGAAGAGTGTGTCCGGACCTGCATTGACATAGAAGACAACTTAGGTGAGGAGTTAGGACTATCCAAACTCTATAAAGACTCTGACAGTTCTACTAGTCATACCTCCAGAGCCTCCACTAAGCTGGAAGAGATAGCAGAGCAAGTTGCCAAGAAGCTAGGAGTTCAAAATAGACAAATACCAAGAGTCACCTCATTGAATCGGTGTGATACTTGCGGAGGCGACCACATGGCTAATGTATGCCTATTGCACAACCAAAACATGAGGGAAAGGAGTGCTCCATATTGCACTATTGAGAGAAAATACACGAACCACACGGCTCATTGTCCCTACAATAGGCAGGCTGTTAGACAAACGTATCAGCAACCTTACCAACAAGGTAGGTATCAAAACCAATACCAACAGCCATATTATCGACCACAACAACAATATCAGGCACAATATAGGCCACAACCAATCCTGGAAAACCAGCCATGAAGGTAGTCCACATTCTTATTACACAGATTCGCCTGAGCATAGTGAGATTTACTCGTATCAATATGAGGCACCACCTATGGAACAAATTAGGAGCCAGAATACTCCAATGTCTTGTACACCATTCCTAACCCTAGACCCCAATTGAGACAAATGAGACCACAAGCCCCTAGAGGACCTTGTTTCAGATGTCAGGGTGACCATTTCATTCGTGATTGTCCCCACCCACCATCTCCGAGTCAAGGACAAGCTATCACAGTACAAGCTTTTTGTCCTGAGTGTGAAATCAGAATATGATGCTATTATAAAGAATCGTACTTGGTCTTTACCATCTCCCTAGAGATTTTCCAAGAAACCCCTCTAGTGTGGCCAAGGTCACACCCATTAATGTGGTAGGCTTAGTGGTGGATTCAAGTGCAAGTAGTAGTAATGTGGCTCATGTACAGGTAGTTACTAGGGCACAAGCAAAGGATACCAGGGAGAAGGCCAATCGCAAGTGGAATAGAAAGTTATCTGAACTAGAAGAGAGCCTGAAAGAAGCGAAAACAAAAATAGAAGACATTGCATCTCAAAGTCCCTCGCATGCCGAAACTCCATCCGCACCACCTCATCCCACCCCACCACCCATTGTAAATAGATCGCAACCAGGGTCTGTTCTTGCAGATCCAACCCTAGAAGGCTTGGACATGATGTTCAAGGCCTACCAGGCTCGACTTCAAGAAGGGCCAATAGCTGTAAACCTAGACAAGAGTTACCCTAGACCCGACTTAGAGATTGAGCGGACGAAAATGTGCATGAAAATGGTAGAACTAGCTCAAGCTATGCTCGAGACTAGTCAAAAGTTCAATCAGACAAACTCTGTCAAATTGGATTTGCCTTTCCAGGGCTTACTAGAAAGATTAGAGCAGTTGGTAAACAAGCCGCAGGTTTCTTTACCTCCAAAGGCTCAACCAGTTATTGAAAGAGCAAGCTCACCACCAACAAAAGTTTATGTCCCTGATTCCGTGGATGAGGGAGCACCTCTTTCAATTCAACAGTACTCTCAAGAGTTCTTGCGGGAAATACAAGAAGAGAAATGGACCAAGGAGAAGGGTAATCCCCCTCCTATTCATGAGATTGATGACCTTCATGATCAATTTCCCCAAGACATTCCATCTATTTACGGAGATGAAGCAGAACAACAAGAAGACGAAAGATTAGATTTTGAATCTAATACTTTAGAAGAGCTGCCACAATTCACTGGCCCCTAGGAATCTGAATCTCTTCAGATCAGAGCTCCCACAATATTGGTAAGAAATGAAGACTTAGTCATTCCAAGAAACACTGATGTCGTGAAGAACACTAAGGTTCAGTGCCATATCATTGTAGAAGAGCTACTCAAAGCAAAACCAGAGCTATGGAAACATGTGAAGGATCAGGTTCCAGAACTTGATTCCAATATGCCAAAAACACGCTCTAAGCAAAAAGTTCCAGAGATACCTCTCGATAAAATAGGAGACATGTGTGAGGGTGAAGAAGGTAATACTTATCTTCCAATCACCTACCAAGGTTACACAACCAAAGCAATCATAGATTCAGGTGCTGGTGTTGCTATTGCGACCACCTCCTTGTGGAAGCAATGGGGCAAACCCACATTAAGACCAACTAGAATGAAGCTTCAAATGGATGACGGTCATTTTGAAAGACCTCTAGGATTGCTAGAAGGGATAACTCTAACCACTTGTAGTGTAGAGTTTGAGCATACATTTGCTATATGTGACTTTGAGAAAAATAATGTCTATGAGATGATCCTAGGAAGACCCTTCCTACGACAGTTGCAAATAGTACAGGATTGGGGAACCAACTACTTGTACTTACAGCACTTAGGGGTCACCACCAAGGTCAATTTGAGGGATTACACCTTCAGAGATTTACCACCCCTACAGTGGAATCCTATCCACAAAGCGAAAGAAGATTCTATCTCTGTGCATTCTGGAAGTTCACCTGCTCCATCCTGGCTGCATGAAGATACTCATTTGTGGATGTGCAAGGTCGTGGAGGAAGAGGAAAAATGCTTAAAGGCAAGAGAAGAAGGAACTTCTCCAGGAGATAGACCAATTAAAGACCCAGCCTATACACCGATGATCTTTCCAGATGAGGAATTTGAGCCTCATGGTTGAGCAGAAATCTTAGCTACCATGGACATTGTAGTCAGTGAAGAACAATGGACACCTCATTGTGATGAGGAGTGTTATGATATTTCAGTGTTCATGTGTCAGCCCTTGCTACAAGAATGTGACTCTAGTGATGTCATAGAAGAAGAAGAGAATGACGATGATCTAGAGTCCATCGTGATGGATAGTTGCTTTAACTCAGAGAATCACTATCTAGAAGATATAGGAGTGTTTACCCAGAAAGAAGAAGAACCTCTCACAAGTATTAAAACGATAAAATCAAAGGATGGAAGTGAGAGCAGTCAAAAGAAAAAGAAAAGAAAAGCTGTGAAACAAGAAGAGGAGGAATCATTTTTTGAAGTACAAAACTTCAAGAAATATGAAGTGGAAGATCGAAAAATTTTGGTACAAATGCCTAAGTGAGAGGCCACCACAGGAGAAGCGTATGATAATAAAGAAAAGACAAAAAAGATTGTAGTAACCATTGAAGGAAACGAAGAGAGATGTACGTACATAGGAGAAGACCTAAGTGCACAGGATGAAATGGAGCTTGTAGCTCTATTAAGGGAATATAGGGACGTGTTTGCATGGCATTATAGAGACTTGAAGGGGGTAGACCCAAGAATATGCTCTCATACAATTCCCATTACTGTTGATGTCAAGCCCACCAAACAGAAGCCCTACACATATAATGACACTTATGCAGCTAAAATAAAAGAAGAAACTGATAGGCTGATTGAAGCTTGATTTATCTATGAGATTGAGCATACTGAGTGGGTGTCCCCCATTGTAGTGGTGCCCAAGAAGAATGGGAAGTTGTGAGTGTGTATTAACTTTAAAAAAGTTAATGCTGCTACGATTCGAGATAGTTATCCGCTTCCAATCACTGAACATCTATTGGAGCGTGTTGCAAGAAAGGAAGTTTATAGCTTCCTTGATGGATTTTCAAGTTACAATCAAGTAGCCATTGCCCTAGAAGATCAACACAAAACGACTTTTGCCACAGAGTGGGGAATCTTTGCATTTCGGGTGATGCCATTTGCGCTCACAAATGCATCGACAACATTTCAAAGGCTCATGTGTAATGTCTTCAAAGAGTTCTTGCAAAAGAGCTTAGAAGTTTATGTGGACGATTTATGTGCTCATTCCCAAGAAAGAAGATACCACATCCCTGAGCTCACACAGACCTTCAACAAGTGTAGAGAATATCGAGTTTGTCTGAACCCAGAAAAGTGTGTATTCATGGTATGTCAATGTAAGATCTTAGGTCATATTATTTCGAAGAACGAAATATCAACAGATAAGGACAAAGTAAGAGCCATAGCAGAATTGCCCAGGCCAAGGAATGTTAAAGAGGTACAAACCTTTATGGGCCATTGTGGATATACCGTAGGTTTATTCACATGTATGTGATCATAGCTAAACCTCTTTATGCCTTTCTGACAAATTTTGAGTGAAACGACGAATGTGAAAACTCCTTCAATGAATTGAAGAGACGTTTGTGCACAGCACCAATACTGACCACTCCTAGTTGGAATAAGCCATTCCATGTCCATGTGGATGCATCCAATCACGCCATAGGATGTGCGCTAGCACAACCCACCGGTGAAGGAAATTTAGATTTACCCATAGCATATGCTAGTAGACAGCTAATAGCAGCTGAATGAAACTATACCACAACCGAGCGAGAGGGCTTAGGCATGGTGTATGCTGTGAAGAAGTTTAGACACTACCTATTGGCCAACAAATTCAAGTTCTTTACTGATCATCAAGCCTTATTGTATTTGGTCAATAAACCTTGCAATACAGGACGTTTAATAAGATGGTTCCTCTTACTAATGGAATATGACTTTGAAGTTGTTGTTAGAAAAGGTAGAACCCACCTCCGGGGAGATCACTTTTCTCGCATTACTTCAGGAGAGTCACCTTAAGGAGTGTCTGATGACCTACCCGACGCTTATCTGTTCAATTTGGAGGTTGTTCCTAAATGGGCAAATAAGTTAGTACATGTCCTAACCTTCGGACCCACAAATAAAAATGTGAAAACAAACAAAGATGAAATTGTAAAATCACAAAAATATCACATATTGGCAGGAAGCATGTACAAACAAGATACAGAAGGTGTACTAGCTTGTTGTGTTGAGGATGATGAACATAGTAGTTGGTTGCAACAAGCTCATGAAGGATTGCTAGGAAATCACTACTCTAAACAACGTTGCAGAATATAAAACGTTTAGGAGTGTATTGGCCTAGCATGGACAAAGAAATACATGAGTGGATTGAGAATTGTCCAATGTGCAAAGAGAGACCCCCAGTGGAGCATGCCACCCTTTATCAAGTGTCGTTAATTCCAGATTGAAGGGATCCATTGGTAGAATTCATGAGATCAAGGTCATTACCCAAAGAGGCTAATCTAGCAAGAAGAAGAAGAATGGAACAAGAGGCTCAGGACTATGCCTTAGTTGGTGACAACTTATATCGAAGAGGCAAAGATGGTTACCTAAGATTGTGCATTCATGAATCAAACTACTTGAAAGTCTTAGAAACTGCACACAACGGTGTTCTAGGTGGACATTTTGGTCCTGACCGAGTAATTAAGACCATTCTATTCTCTGGACTTTGGTGGCCAACTCTTCATATGGATGCTCACACCTATGTGAAGAAATGTGACACATGCCAACTTGCACAATATCCGGTTAGAAAAGATGAGATGCATTTGAGGCCAATGATGGGAGGACGTGCATTCTCGAAATGGGGTATAGACTTTGTAGGTCCTATTAACCCCTAGCTAGAAACTCCCATGCACAGTACATTATTGTAGCCACAGATTACCTTACAAAGTGGGTAGAAGTCAAAGCCACAACAAAGAATGATGCTCAGACGATGGCTAAGTTCTTATTCGAGAATGTGTTCACGAGATATGGACTACCAATAGAGTTAATGAGCGATAGAGGCACACACTTCTTGAATGAAGTCATTGAAAATCTTCTCCAAGAATTCTTGGTGATACATAAGAAGGCTGCCCCTATCACCCACAAGCTAACGGACAAGCCTAGAGCACCAATAAGATCCTCTGTAACGTATTGACAAAATTGGTAAATAATAAATGCTCTGATTGGGACAAACAACTTCATCATGATGTTTGGGCTTATCGAGTTGCCTACAAAACGGTACTCAATGCCACCCCATTTCAGATGTTCTTCGGACAGAATGTTGTGCTACCATTGGACTTCCTCATCCCAACCTTAAAAGTAACACAAGAGCATGAGTGGAATGGACATGAATTGTCCTCTAGGATCTTTGATCTAGAATGCTTAGGTGAGACGAGGCTACGAGCGGTAGCAGGCATCTATGCTGCAAAGAAAAGACAGAAGGCATATTTTGATGCACACATCAAAGATAAAGGATTGAAAGAGGGAGACCTAGTGCTGGTTTATACGCTAAAGCAACATGCCTGTAAGTTGGAAAAAAGAGGATACGGACCCATGATCATTAATAGAATTTCCACTAGTGGTGCAGTTCAGTTGGCCACTCTAGAAGGAGACATCTTGCCAAACTATATTAGTGGATGTAGATTCAAGTTGTATCAAGAACCTCTTACAGAGGATATGCTAATGAGACTCAACACTACTAAGAAACGAAAAGAAGAAGAGTTGAGAGTCAGAGAAGAAGCACAAGCAGAGGCAAGAGAGCGCAATTGCTAGACGATAGGTCAATTGCTAGACGAATTCATTGTAGAATTTTCCAAGAGTGGTATTAGGCATAACACATCATCTTTGATCCACAACTTCAAGCAGACACCCCAAGAAACAGTGGGACTAGTAGGTAGAAGGTTCACACAGTACCTAGAAAGATGCCCTGCTCCAGAGTTACCCACACTAGCCAAACAAGTGGCTTTGTTTTTAGATGGCTTACTAAGCACCAAGTTAAGATCATATGTGTACTTGAAAGAGCCTATAAGCATAGAAGAGTGTGTCCGGACCTACATTGACATAGAAGACAACTTAGGTGAGGAGTTAGGACTATCCAAACTCTATAAAGACTCTGACAATTCTACTAGTCATACCTCCAGAGCCTCCACTAAGCTCGAAGAGATAGCAGAGCAAGTTGCCAAGAAGCTAGGAGTTCAAAATAGACAAATACCAAGAGTCACCTCATTGAATCGGTGTGATACTTGCGGAGGGGACCACATGGCTAATGTATGCCCATTGCACAACCAGAACATGAGGGAAAGGAGTGCTCCATATTGCAGTATTGAGAGAAAATACACGAACCACACGGCTCAAGATTGTCCTACAATAGGCAGGCTGTTAGACAAACGTATCAGCAACCTTACCAACAAGGTAGGTATCAAAACCAATACCAACATCCATATTATCGACCACAACAACAATATGAGGCACAATATAGGCCACAACCAGTCCTGGAAAACCAGCCATGAAGGTAGTCCACATGCTTATTACACAGATTCGCCTGAGCATAGTGAGATTTACTCGTATCAATATGAGGCACCACCTATGGAACAAATTAGGAGCCAGAATACTCCAATGTCTTGTACACCATTCCTAACCCTAGACCCCAATTGAGACAAATGAGACCACAAGCCCCTAGAGGACCTTGTTTTAGATGTCAAGGTGACCATTTCATTCGTGATTGTCCCCACCCACCATCTCCGAGTCAAGGACAAGCTATCACAATACAAGCTTTTTGTCCTAAGTGTGAAATCAGAATATGATGCTATTATAAAGAATGGTACTTGGTCTTTACCATCTCCCTAGAGATTTTCCAAGAAACCCCTCTAGTGTGGCCAAGGTCACACCCATTAATGTGGTAGGCTTAGTGGTGGGTTCAAGTGCAAGTAGTAGTAATGTGGCTCATGTACAGGTAGTTACTAGGGCACAAGCATTAAAACAAGATAAACCAGCATAGCAATCGGAGTCGAGTGAATCACGAGAGCCTAGTAAGAGAAGAACAAGAACATGGAAGGATACCAGAAGGCCAATCGCAAGTGGAATAGAAAGTTATCTGAACTAGAAGAGAGCCTGAAAGAAGCGAAAACAAAAATAGAAGACATTGCATCTCAAAGTCCCTCGCATGCCGAAACTCCATCCGCACCACCTCATCCCACCCCACCACCCATTGTAAATAGACCGCAACCAGGGTCTGTTCTTGCCGATCCAACCCTAGAAGGCTTGGACATGATGTTCAAGGCCTACCAGGCTCGACTTCAAGAAGGGCCAATAGCTGCAAACCTAGACAAGAGTTACCCTAGACACGACTTAGAGATTGAACGGACGAAAATGTGCATGAAAATGGTAGAACTAGCTCAAGCTATGCTCGAGACTAGTCAAAAGTTCAATCAGACAAACTCTGTCAAATTGGATTTGCCTTTCCAGGGCTTACTAGAAAGATTAGAGCAGTTGGTAAACAAGCCACAGGTTTCTTTACCTCCACAGGCTCAACCAGTTATTGAAAGAGCAAGCTCACCACCAACAAAAGTTTATGTCCCTGATTCCGTGGATGAGGGAGCACCTCTTTCAATTCAACAGTACTCTCAAGAGTTCTTGCGGGAAATACAAGAAGAGAAATGGACCAAGGAGAAGGGTAATCCCCCTCCTATTCGTGAGATTGATGACCTTCATGATCAATTTCCCCAAGACATTCCATCTATTTACGGAGATGAAGCAGAACAACAAGAAGACGAAAGATTAGATTTTGAATCTAATACTTTAGAAGAGCTGCCACAATTCACTAGCCCCTAGGAATCTGAATCTCTTCATATCAGAGCTCCCACAATATTGGTAAGAAATGAAGACTTAGTGGTTCCAAGAAACACTGATGACGTGAAGAACACTAAGGTTCAGTGCCATATCATTGTAGAAGAGCTACTCAAAGCACAACCAGAGCTATGGAAACATGTGAAGGATCAGGTTCCAGAACTTGATTCCAATATGCCAAAAACAAGCTCTAAGCAAAAAGTTCCAGAGATACCTCTCGATAAAATAGGAGACATGTGTGAGGGTGAAGAAGGTAATACTTATCTTCCAATCACCTACCAAGGTTACACAACCAAAGCAATCATAGATTCAGGTGCTGGTGTTGCTATTGCGACCACCTCCTTGTGGAAGCAATGGGGCAAACCCACATTAAGACCAACTAGAATGAAGCTTCAAATGGCTGACAGTCATTTTGAAAGACCTCTAGGATTGCTAGAAGGGATAACTCTAACCACTTGTGGTGTAGAGTTTGAGCATACATTTGCTATATGTGACTTTGAGAAAAATAATGTCTATGAGATGATCCTAGGAAGACCCTTCCTACAACAGTTGCAAATATTACAGGATTGGGGAACCAATTGCTTGTACTTACAGCACTTAGGGGTCACCACCAAGGTCAATTTGAAGGATTACACCTTCAAAGATGTACCACCCCTACAGTGGAATCCTATCCACAAAGCGAAAAAAGATTCTATCTCTATGCATTCTGGAAGTTCACCTGCTCCATCCTGGTTGCATGAAGATACTCATTTGTGGATGTGCAAGGTCGCGGAGGAAGAGGAAAAATGCTTAAAGGCAAGAGAAGAAGGAACTTCTCCAGGAGATAGACCAATTAAAGACCCAGCTTATACACCGATGATCTTTCTAGATGAGGAATTTGAGCCTCATGGTTGGGCAGAAATCTTAGCTACCATGGACATTGTAGTCAATGAAGAACAATGGACACCTCATTGTGATGAGGAGGGTTATGATATTTCAGTAATCATGTGTCAGCCCTTGCTAGAAGAATGTGACTCTAGTGATGTCATAGAAGAAGAAGAGAATGATGATGATCTAGATTCCATCGTGATGGATAGTTGCTTTCACTCAGAGAAGCACTATCTAGAAGATATAGGAGTGTTTACCCAGAAAGAAGAAGAGCCTCTCACAAGTATTAAAACGATAAATTCAAAGGATGGAAAAGAAAAGCTGTGAAACAAGAAGAGGAGGAATCATTGTTTGAAGTACCAGACAAATTCAAGGAATATGAAGTGGAAGATCGAAAAATTTTGGTACGAATGCCTAAGTGAGAGGCCACCACAGGAGAAGCATATGATAATAAAGAAAAGACAAAAAAGATTGTAGTAAACATTGAAGGAAACGAAGAGAGATGTACGTACATAGGAGAAGACCTAAGTGCACAGGATGAAATGGAGCTTGTAGCTCTATTAAGGGAATATAGGGACGTGTTTGCGTGGCATTATAGAGACTTGAAGGGGGTAGACCCAAGAATATGCTCTCATACAATTCCCATTACTGCTGATGCCAAGCCCACCAAACAGAAGCCCTACACATATAATGACACTTATGCAGCTAAAATAAAAGAAGAAACCGATAGGCTGATTAAAGCTGGATTTATCTATGAGATTGAGCATACTGAGTGGGTGTCCCCCATTGTAGTGGTGCCCAAGAAGAATGGGAAGTTGTGAGTGTGTATTAACCTTAAAAAAGTTAATGATGCTACAATTCGAGATAGTTATCCGCTTCCAATCACTGAACATCTATTGGAGCGTGTTGCAAGAAAGGAAGTTTATAACTTCCTTGATGGATTTTCAGGTTACAATCAAGTAGCCATTGCCCCAGAAGATCAACACAAAATGGCTTTTGCCACAGAGTGGGGAATCTTTGCATTTTCGGTCATGCCATTTGGGCTCACAAAGGCACCGGCAACATTTCAAAGGCTCATGTGTCATGTCTTCAAAGAGTTCTTGCAAAAGAGCTTAGAAGTTTATGTGGACGATTTATGTGCTCATTCCCAAGAAAGAAGATACCACATCCCTAAGCTCAGACAGATCTTCAACAAGTGTAGAAAATATCGAGTTTTTCTGAACCCAGAAAAGTGTGTATTCATGGTACGTCAAGGTAAGATCTTAGGTAATATTGTTTCGAAGAACGGAATATCAACAGATAAGGACAAAGTAAGAGCCATAGCAGAATTGCCCAGGCCAAGGAATGTTAAAGAGGTACAAACCTTTATGGGCCATTGTGGATATACCGTAGGTTTATTCACATGTATGTGATCATAGCTAAACCTCTTTATGCCTTGCTGACAAATTTTGAGTGGAACGACGAATGTGAAAACTCCTTCAATGAATTGAAGAGACGTTTGTGCACAGCACCAATACTGACCACTCCTGATTGGAATAAGCCATTCCATGTCCATGTGGATGCATCCAATCACGCCATAGGATGTGCGCTAGCACAACCCACCAGTGAAGGAAATTTAGATTTACCCAAAGCATATGCTAGCAGACAGCTAACAGCAGCTGAATGAAACTATACCACAACCGAGCAAGAGGGCTTAGGCATGGTGTATGCTGTGAAGAAGTTTAGACACTACCTATTGGCCAACAAATTCAAGTTCTTTACTGATCATCAAGCCTTGTTGTATTTGGTCAATAAACCTTGCAATATAGGACGTTTAGTAAGATGGTTCCTCTTACTAATGGAATATGACTTTGAAGTTGTTGTTAGAAAAGGTAGAACCCACCTCCGGGGAGATCACTTTTCTCGCATTACTTCAGGAGAGTCACCTCAAGGAGTGTCTGATGACCTACCCGATGCTTATTTGTTCAATTTGGAGGTTGTTCCTAAATGGGCAAATAAGTTAGTACATGTCCTAACCTTCGGACCCGCAAATAAAAATGTGAAAACAAACAAAGATGAAATTGTAAAATCACAAAAATATCACATATTGGCAGGAAACATGTACAAACAAGATATAGAAGGTGTACTAGCTTGTTGTGTTGAGGATGATGAACATAGTCGTTGGTTGCAACAAGCTCATTAAGGATTGCTAGGAAATCACTACTCTAAACAACGAACATTGCAGAATATAAAACGTTTAGGAGTGTATTGGCCTAGCATGGACAAAGAAATACATGAGTGGATTAAGAATTGTCCAATGTGCAAAGAGAGACCCCCAGTGGAGCATGCCACCCTTTATCAAGTGTCGTTAATTCCAGATTGAAGGGCTCCATTGGTAGAATTCATGAGATCAAGGTCATTACCCAAAGAGGCTAATCTAGCAAGAAGAAGAAGAATGGAACAAGAGGCTCAGGACTATGCCTTAGTTGGTGACAACTTATATGGAAGAGGCAAAGATGGTTACCTAAGATTGTGCATTCATGAGTCAGACTACTTGAAAGTCTTAGAAACTGCACACAACGGTGTTGTAGGTGGACATTTTGGTCCTGACCGAGTAATTAAGACCATTCTATTCTCTGGACTTTGGTGGCCAACTCTTCATATGGATGCTCACACCTATGTGAAGAAATGTGACACATGCCAATGTGCACAATATCCGGTTAGAAAAGATGAGATGCATTTGAGGCCAATGATGGGAGGACGTGCATTCTCGAAATGGGGTATAGACTTTGTAGGTCCTATTAACCCCCCAGCTAGAAACTCCCATGCACAGTACATTATTGTAGCCACAGATTACCTTACAAAGTGGGTAGAAGTCAAAGCCACAACAAAGAATGATGCTCAGACGATGGCTAAGTTCTTATTCGAGAATGTGTTCATGAGATATGGACTACCAATAGAGTTATTGAGCGATAGAGGCACACACTTCTTGAATGAAGTCATTGAAAATCTTCTCCAAGAATTCTTGGTGATACATAAGAAGTCTGCCCCTATCACCCACAAGCTAACAGACAAGCCGAGAGCACCAATAAGATCCTCTATAATGTATTGACAAAATTGGTAAATAATAAATGCTCTGATTGGGACAAACAACTTCATCATGTTGTTTGGGCTTATCGAGTTTTCTACAAAACGGTACTCAATGCCACCCCATTTCAGATGGTCTTCGGACAGAATGTTGTGCTACCATTGGACTTCCTCATCCCAACCTTAAAAGTAACACAAGAGCATGAGTGGAATGCACATGAATTGTCCTCTAGGATCTTTGATTTAGAACGCTTAGGTGAGACGAGGCTACGAGCGGTAGCAGACATCTATGCTGCAAAGAAAAGACAGAAGGCATATTTTGATGCACACATCAAAGATAAAGGATTGAAAGAGGGAGACCTAGTGCTGGTTTATACGCTAAAGCAACATGCCTGTAAGTTGGAAAAAAGAGGATATGGACCCATGATCATTAATAGAATTTCCACTAGCGGTGCAGTTCAGTTGGCCACTCTAGAAGGAGACATCTTGCCAAACTATATAAGTGGATGTAGAGTCAAGTTGTATCAAGAACCTCTTACAGAGGATATGCTAATGAGACTCAACACTGCTAAGAAACGAAAAGAAGAAGAGTTGAGAGTCAGAGAAGAAGCACAAGCAGAGGCAAGAGAGCGCATAAGGTGAAATAAGTTAAGGAGACTAGGCCTAGATGTCAAACCAAACGCCCCAAAATATCACATGGACATGTGTCGAAAATCAAGTATAATTACTTCTCGAGTAATTGACCGACGTTTCTTTGTGACCTTAGAGGTAGGACACATAAAGAATTTAAGGACTATGCGAACATTGATTGACTCAGGTGCAGCAACTAGTGCAGTTAGACTTTCCTACTGCCAAGAACTACAGTTGAACACCACTCCCATATAAGCCTATCTCATAGGATTGGGAGGTGTGGAAACCCCTTGTTTGGGCGAGGTGGAACTCCCCATCTACCTTCAAGATGTTCCAATGATAGTCAAAATGCTAGTATGTCATGATGAGGACCTCACAGAGCCACTTGTCTTAGGACAAGATTGGATTTATGACCATGCAGTTAACTTGAACCTAAGAAGTCAACTTCTTCATGTTTGGGTCCAGGGACAATGCTTGACATTAGAACTAGAGAATGGCATGCTCACAAATCTAGATGTCAGATCTTGTAGTTCTCCTAGCACTAATCTTAGCAAGAAAGATGTTGTATGTGTCAAAAGCTCTATGTTGCAGGAGAACTCAATAATGGAAGAACAGGCTCAAAGACAAGCGGACTCCTCCTCTGGTGCAAGGACTAATGCCGCCACTACAACTCAACCAAAAAGGCAAGCAAAACAGAACAGGACAACTGCTATATCAAATAGACACGGGGATTTCCAGAGGAAAGTAGTGCCGGGCATAAATCAGATCTAGGTACGAAAAGGAGAGCAACCACCGGCCTTAACCCCACAATTCCCATCCAGGCACTCCCACCAGGGCAGAAGATGAATGAAGAAGCTAGGACAAACTCAACCACAAGATATCCGACAAGTTTGGGTGCCTAAAAAATTAGCTGCAGCTCCACAAGGGTAATCACACATGCGGGTACCCAAGAAACTCTTACATGCACATAGGCCTATACTCTCCACCATGCACAAGGTCTCAATCAAGAAGCCAAGGAGAGAAAAGGGGAAGAACCGAGCACAGAGACCACACGAGGATAAACTCACCTCTTCGGATATAGTCAGAAGACCAACAACAATGGTATGGGTATGGAAGCCAAAGGCACTGATAGGCCCCATACAACAAAAGAGCCAACCACGAAGGATCAAACCCTCAAGAAACCATCTGGAAAACATGAAGCAGCCCAAGGAGATCACTAAACAGTGGAAGACCATTCTCAAATGGATCCCTATAAGGAGGAAGGAACAGTTGTCAGCTCGAGATCCAATGGATATCTCCAAGACAGATGGCATCAACATCTACAAATAACATCGAAAGCCTCGACGAGCGACAACCATGTGCTCCTTACACAACCCTATCTTTTGCACCATTCAGGTCATGCATTTCCAAAGTATGCATTAATATAGGGCCACATTACATGGCCGTGCATAGACACATTGTAGAGTCCCATGCAGAAGAGCACATTGACATATGTCAATTATTTTTTCTGATACTAACATCTGTCTTCTTGTTTTGTGACATTGTTCCTCAAAAAAAAAAGAGAGAGAGGGAAAAAAAAAGCAAGCGGAAAAAAAAGGGGAAGAAGAAAAAAAAAGAGAGCGAAAGAACTTGTTCCCAGGTTTGGCTCATGGAACATGAATGAGACATACTTAGTTGAAGGTGAAACCATTGATTCCTTGGCATTCATCAATTTGGATAGAAGGGTGTCTCGGCTAGTAGATGATATTATTACTACCTTGTCTAGTAGATGTCAAGCACTTGGCATGAACATGGCATCCACAACTATTGTTTCCCCCTACCATGGTAGGAGGGAAGAGCTTGAAGGTCCACAACTTGAGCGATGCTTAACTACAGTATGTATGAGAACATCCAAGGAGATATCTGCAAGGCGTAGTTTTGGTACCCTGCAAATCCTTGTATAGATACAGGATGAGAAGATTCTTGCTTATGGTGAGCTAAAGAGAATATGTGAAACTAAGCTTGGTGTAGTTACCCATGTTGTTTGTCAAGGAATATAAAGAAATTCAATTCTTAGTATTTGGCAAATGTTGCTTTGAAGAGAGCAGACAGGGCCAGACACTCAAAGAATTTCATCAGTGGACCCTCAACACGGACATTCATCTACAACGTCCATCACAAATGTCAAGAGTACAACACGAAGTGATAAACATGGATCGATGCATCACCATGGTAAGCATCTTTACTTTGGCAACACTGTAAGCCGCCGGATTGGCAATTGTAAAATCTGACTCTTAACGAACCGAAAGGTCGTTGCATAGATGTTGCAACCTTGATTGATTGTAACCTTTATATAAATCAATGAAAAAGACACTTTCGGTGACGATCAGTGGGATCACCAGACTGTCTGTCTAGGTGATTGATCTGTAACGTTGTTGTAGTGTGCGTTTGAGTAATTCTGAGTATTCTGTTCTTGTCTCTGTCTTGTTTGTTTATCGATACCTGTTCGGTACAGATTGGGGTTAGGGTAATATTCATAGTAAGTTAAGAGTTGAATTATTGTTTCGCTGAAGGTATTACTGTGAGTCTGTGTACGGTAATGTTTACCTTATGATTCGGTTATTGAGAGAGTCTTAAGCTGTGTATGAATCGGTACTCTGTGCGTGAACTGTCATGTGAGTAGGTCTGGCAAGGAAGAGCCAGATTTTTCTGTTAGTGAGTTGGATTAGCATATTTGTTCGAACTACTGTCATGTAAGTAAGTTGAATTGGGAAAATCAAGCATAGGGCCTCTGTTTAACAGACCCCTTCCACTCCCAAGAACCCGATATATGTTTAAACGCGTCTCTGACGGCAAGACCCGCGTTTAACACTGG
Organism: Ceratopteris richardii; assembly: GCA_020310875.1. Taxonomy (NCBI): domain Eukaryota; kingdom Viridiplantae; phylum Streptophyta; class Polypodiopsida; order Polypodiales; family Pteridaceae; genus Ceratopteris; species Ceratopteris richardii. Next base: position 83,000,568 of record CM035435.1, read on the forward strand.
TGCCGGATTGGCAATTACTGAACAATTGGGCCCAACAACTTTTCGGTTGACTACTTTGACCGGCATTCCTCTTCCAAAGGTGATAAATGGTTCAAAGTTGCGGCCGTATCATCAAGCGCCTGATTCTCACTGAAGTGTCCTGCGGTTGCCCGCGTATTTTTCTTTTTTTTTTCTTTTCTTTTCCTTTTTAGTTTTGCGTGATTACTAAAATAAGTTTGTAAATATCCTTGTTTCATACCTAATTATGATCAACAGCCGCCCTGCATTATCGTTCTACTCATGCATGCACACCGAAGTTATGAGATCATCATTTCAACATCGCGTGATGATTAACAAATTTCAATTGCTTCCCGCTGCCAAGTATCTACTTAACCTTTTTTGTTTCGCTGTTAATCGCTATTGTGTCTGCGTGCACTGTGTGATTGTGCTATCTGTATACCTTGTGCAATTGTGTTCATGTGTTTGTGTGTGTGCAACATGGAAGCGTTAGCAAACTTTGCTGTGTTCCGTGATGGACTCCCCACAGATGTAGGTGAGTTCTTGCGAATTCGTGGGTTGGCCAATTTCGCTGAACTGCCTTGGCATTCAGTGGATTGTCACCCATTCTATGCCCAAATCATCGCCGCCATCGCTACCACACCTGCTACAGAGCAAAGTTGGGCAATCACCTCCTTACCATCTCGCACCGTAATAACTTTTCAGACTTTTGCTGATGCATTCCGCCTCTCTACGCAAGGTCGAGAGAATGGACCTAATCTGCCGATAGCCACAATGAACCAATTATTCCCTAGGCACTCTTCTAACGAATACGCTATCCTTTGTCGCCCTGAGCCTGAACGATCAGCATTACAGTTCTTAGTCGCTATCCTCAACCTGCAGAAGCGAACATATGGCATATCTCGCCCTTTTTATTCAGTAATAGATATGGCTGCCAGAGAACCTGAACTTTGCATCTTACTATTTCCGTTGCATTCACAAAGAATGTGTTTCGATAATTAAACAGGTCAATAAGGGAGATATGCCACAATCGAGATTACCACACATCATCTCTTTTCTGTTTCCGGCAATACAAGCAGCACAACCACTACCCAGAGGCCCAGTATTACACCATGAAGAATCAGTGCAGCTACTGGAATATGATGAAGAAGATGACAAAGAAATTTTCCACCTCCTCCGCTGCAAAAGAATTAGAATAAGTTCATTTGACAGTGAAGTACAGGGTTCAGCCGCAGATAATAAAGCAGGTAACAACGAAGAGGAAGGGAATGAAGATGAGACTTTCCATGACACAGCAACATCCATGCACCAGGATTCTTCAGCACAGTCATCTCAGGACCAGCAAGATGAACATGATAAAGACATCTCTTCCAAGGACGAATCACAGCAACAATCCGAACAGGAAAAGAATGAAGATGGGCAACATATTAATAAAGATATTTTCGACGAACTGATTAAGGCAATAGAGTTTGCAGATGTCAATACTGGAGACACTGAGCAACAAACCATCGAAAAGGTACTACAATCTGACACTGATCTTCCCACTTCTCCACCCGACCATCCAGCTGAACCTATTATACCTACTCCACCCATTGTCCCCAACGAACCCACCGCTTCATCATCATCCTCACCGAATTACTCTCCCCCCTCTTCACAACAACTTCTGATAGCCTCATCATCTCAACAACGTCCCCCTCTTCCAGTTCCTATAATTCCTATGATTTCTGAACTCGCATCCATGGGAGTCAGATGTTAATTCAATTATCACAGCAAATACCAGTACAAATGAAGCAAGTAATTGATAACATTCGCGAAGAATTTTAGCACAAGGTTGATGTCCTGGAAGCAAACATCACTCCTCTACAGGAAGAGATCGATGCGGTCAAAGCAGAAAATCATCATCTGCACTACCACATTACCCAGCTCCAAGCCAACTTGCAGAACAGCAAACAATAACCAGCCAACGAGATGCGGCAATGGCTGAAGTCCGAAAGAAAGATGAGTTATTAAGTGTTGCAGATGCAGAATTAGTCAAGTTGAAGTAGATAGTCCAAGATAAAGAGGATGCCCGAATAGCAATAGGAAATTTGTTAGAAGAAACTCGACAGCAAGTTGATGAAGTGGTACAGCGCGGACAAGAGATGCACAATTTGGTTAACAAGACTAATGAAGAACTCCAGAGAACCAAGTTTGATTTATCTGAAGTAAACAATATTCTTAAACGCAAATTGACCATCGAAGCTCAATTACAGAAAGAGATAACAGGGATCAGAAGAGAGTGTGATGCTCTTCATCGGACAATCCAATTTTAGAATCAGGAGATAGAAAGAAGAGAGTATCAATTGGATACACAGAAAGAACGACTCTCCCAGATCGAAAAGCAAATTGCCGACATGAAGGTTACTAGGGATGCGGCTCTGTCGAATGAGTTTTATTTACAAGAAGCTTTTCTGCAGACACAAGCAGAAGTTTTGATGACTCAGGTTATTTCTTTAAGTTCAGTACGCACAGATGCCCAACTTGTAGAACCAGACATTTTGAAGCAGATGATAGAATCATTGAAGAAGAAAATTGCCCGGACATTTAGATTAGCCCGAACTATGTATTTAGAAGGAATAGTAGATGAACCATAATTTTTGTATACCTGCGGGTTCAAGTCCACCGTGCGTGCCAGTGTAAGCCGTCGGATTGGCAATTGTAAAATCTGACTCTTAACGAACCGAAAGGTCATTGCGTAGATGTTGCAACCTTGATTAATTGTAACCTTTATATAAATCAATGAAAAAGACACTTTCGGTGATGATCAGTGGGATCACCAGACTGTCTGTCTAGGTGATTGATCTGTAATGTTGTTGTAGTGTGCGTTTGAGTAATTCTGAGTATTCTGTTCTTGTCTCTGTCTTGTTTGTTTATCGATACCTGTTCGGTACAGATTGGGGTTAGGGTAATATTCATAGTAAGTTAAGAGGTGAATTATTGTTTCGCTGAAGGTATTACTGTGAGTCTGTGTACGGTAATGTTTACCTTATGATTCGGTTATTGAGAGAGTCTTAAGCTGTGTATGAATCGGTACTTTGTGCGTGAGTTTTCATGTGAGTAGGTCTGGCAAGGAAGAGCCAGAGTTGTCTGTTAGTGAGTTGGATTAGCATATTTGTTCGAACTATTGTCATGTAAGTAAGTTGAATTGGGAAAATCAAGCATAGGGCCTCTGTTGAACAGACCCCTTCCACTCCCAAGAACCCGATATATGTTTAAACGCGTCTCTAACGGCAAGACCCGCGTTAAACATATATCATCAAGACCTGCGTTTGATTGTAACCTTTATATAAATCAATGAAAAAGACACTTTCGGTGACGATCAGTGGGATCACCAGACTGTCTGTCTAGGTGATTGATCTGTAACGTTGTTGTAGTGTGCGTTTGAGTAATTCTGAGTATTCTGTTCTTGTCTCTGTCTTGTTTGTTTATCGATACCTGTTCGGTACAGATTGGGGTTAGGGTAATATTCATAGTAAGTTAAGAGTTGAATTATTGTTTCGCTAAAGGTATTACTGTGAGTCTGTGTACGATAATGTTTACCTTATGATTCGGTTATTGAGAGAGTCTTAAGTTGTGTATGAATCGGTACTCTGTGCGTGAACTGTCATGTGAGTAGGTCTAGCAAGGAAGAGCCAGAGTTTTCTGTTAGTGAGTTGGATTAGCATATTTGTTTGAACTAGTGTCATGTAAGTAAGTTGAATTGGGAAAATCAAGCATAGGGCCTCTGTTTAACAGACCCCTTCCACTCCCAAGAACCCGATATATGTTTAAACGCATCTCTGACGGCAAGTCCCGCGTTTAACAACACCATAACCATGATAGATTAGGAAACCTCTTCGTCGGCATACCCTTACGCACTTAGCTCAAGACCCCTAATTTTTGCATCATAATTCTTCCAATGCATTTTCCAAGTAAGCATGCATAGGGCTACATTACAAGGCCGTGCACGAGGCACATATGTTCCTCAACCCATGCACGAACACACTTCCCATCATTCATTATGGGTTATGAGTACTTGGCATGACTACTATGAACATCACCTTTGGACAGTCGAGAAGACAACACGAGGACAACATCAATACCTAGGACATGACTCGTAGCTTGCAGTGGCTCCAACTCAACATTGACAACCTCTTCTGAGAAACTAGCAGCTTGTGGAAGTTTACAACAACATATTCTCATTGGAATATAGGGATGAAGCACATACAAAGGATGGACACTACCTCCCCAAGCACTACATGGAACAACCATTACAATAAGGGTCTGTCAGGGAAGACAGACTCGAGAGGGGGGGGAGTGTTGGAACCCAAGGTCAAGCACAAGGCAAAGGAATTCTTCAAGAAGTGGACACACAAGAATCAAATCAAGTAGGGAGCTCCAAGAAGTGTATGTCAAATTTTTAGAAGAAATCCCTATAGAAATAGTGATTTTCATCACTAAAAACCATTGTAAATACCATTTTCCATTTTTGTTACTCCATTTTGTTCAAGTCAAGGAGTCCTCGAGCTTGAAGAATATTAGAAGTATCATCCTACCAATTTCCATATATTTTAGACTTCGTTTGAGCCCTCAAATAAGCCATGGAACCTAATTTTTAACTAGGCCGGACACTAGGTCTAGATAGGGTCAAAACTAGTCAAAAAGCTATAAAAAGAGCTAGAGAGCTCATTTTTGAGGTTAGCCTATTAGAGAATAGAGTTTTTGTAAGAGATTTCCTTTGCAATAGAAGCTTTCCATTGTTCCATTCTTTGATCTTGCCGTATGTGTGTGTGTGTATGTGTGTGCATGCTTGTGTGCTTTCACTCACACACTTGTGCCTTCACTTGCTCGTGGTCTTCATACCAGTCCTCACGTCTCTGCAGATCGACAAGTAAAGGAGGTGGTGCTTACGCTTGAGCTACAATGTATCTATCTATCTATCTATCTATCTATCTATCTATCTATCTATCTATCTATCTATCTATCTATCTATCTATCTATCTATCTATCTATCTATCTATCTATCTATCTATCTATCTATCTATCTATCTATCTATCTATGCATCTATCTATGTATCTATCTATCTATCCATCTATCTATCTATCTATCTATCTACCTATCTATCTATCTATCTATCTACCTATCTATCTATCTATCTATCTATCTATCTATCTATCTATCTATCTATCTATCTATCTATCTATCTATCTATCTATCTATCTATCTATCTATCTATCTATCTATCTATCTATCTATTTATCTATGTATCTATCTTTCTATCTGTCTATCTATCTATCTATCTATCTATCTATCTATTTGTCCTTCTATCTATGTGTCTATGTGTCTATGTGTCTATCTATCTATCTGTCTATCTATCTATCTGTCTATCTATCTATCTACCTACCTATCTATCTATCTATCTATCTATCTATCTATCTATCTATCTATCTATCTATCTATCTATCTATCTATCTATCTATCTATCTATCTATCTATCTATCTATCTATCTATCTATCTATCTATCTATCTATCTATCTATCTATCTATCATTCTATCATTCTATCTATCTATCTATCTGTCTATGTATCTATCTATCTATCTTCCTATCTATCTATCTATCTATCTATCTATCTATCTATCTATCTATCTATCTATCTATCTATCTATCTATCTATCCATCTATCTATCTATCTATCTATCTATCTGTCTATCTGTCTATCTGTCTATCTATCTATCTATCTATCTATCTATCTATCTATCTATCTATCTATCTATCTATCTATCTATCTATCTATCTATCTATCTATCTATCTACTTTGCGTTGTCATCAAGTTTGTGAAGTTTTTGTGATGGCACAAGAGCATATGCCAAACAACCAAACATGTGCATATGACTAACCATAGGCGTATGTCCATTCCAAGCCTTAGAAGGAGTGATGACTCTCAATGCTTTTGTAGGGCAATGATTCAACACATAGTTTGCTCACATGACCGCTTCCATCCAAAACATATTAGGAAGATGCTTTCCTTTAATCATACATCATGCCATTTCAAGGCATTTTCTATTTTTATGCTTGGCAACACTATTTTTTTGAGGTGTACATGGCACCATAAATTGGTGTGAAATACCTCTTTCACGAAGAAAAGTATTAAACTCATGTGACATGTATTCACCACCATGATCTGTGCGTAGAGTCAAAAGCTTGTTTGAAGAAAAAATTTCAGCCATAGCTAAAAATGATTTAAACATGAAACCTACAAAGGCTGAGAAGTTGCCTCATTAGGACCAACACTAGACTATCCACCTGTAAAAAGGGGCAGCAAAGTATCATACATATCTTTGGAGCTAACAGATGTCTCCTTAGTACATGAAAGTAAGGGCTGAATAGCATCTTCAACAAACATCATGGCTAACCAGAATGTGTTTAGTCTATGGATGATATAGATGATAGCCTTTGCTTTCAGAACTATACCCAATAAAAATACATTTTACTGCTTTATCATCCAATTTTATGCGATGTTGTTCAAGCACTAATGCATATGCCAAACAACCAAAAATACATAGATGAGCAACAGATGGCTTGCGACCATGCCAAGCCTCATATGGAGTGATAGACTGTAGTGATTTAATGGGATACCTGTTAAGTACATATGCTGCACACATGATAGCCTCAAGCTAGAAAATATGTGGTAAAGCCTGACTCTTGAACATACACCTCGCCATCTCCATGAGTGACTTGTTCTTCAGTTCAGCAACCCCATTTTGTTGAGGTGTATACGGCACTGTACACTGATGTTTTGTCCCACGTTCAGCCAGAAATGCATTAAAGTCAAAAGACATATACCCCCCCGATCAAAACGGAGGGTGCCCATTTTACATGCTGACAGATTTTTAGCCAAAACTAGAAACTTTTTGAAGCACATAAACATTGAACTTTGCCTTTAATGGATATACCTATGCATGCCTAGAAAAATCATTGATGAAAGTTAGAAAGTAAAGATAGTTCCCAAAAGAAGGTGTCTGCATGGGACCAAAGACATCACTATGTAAAAGCTTAAATTTCTGAGTAGCATGAACTGAACCATCTTTTGGAAAGGAGGAACGCTTCATTTTGCCCAAAATATAACCTTCACAAACATGTTTTCTAGGTGCCTCAAGTCTGGGCAAAGAGGAAACCATTTCAGATTTCTGCAGCTGTAGCAAACCAGCAAAATTTAGATGACCAAAGTGTGCATGCGAAAGCTTTGCATCTGACATATCCTGAGAATCATGTACTGCACATGCCAAATCATTTACAGATCTTTCATAGTCTATGAGCTTATATAGCCGATGACATAAAATGCCAGAAGCAATAATGACGTCGCCATTTGACAGATCATGAACTGTACATCTATCATCAGCAAATTTCACAACCAAGCCAATCTTGGCTAATGCAGAAACTAATAAGAGATTTTTCTTGATCCCTGGCACAAACAAAGCATCTGACAAAGTGAAAGAACTACCATCATGAGTAGTCAAAATGATCTTAGCAACTCCCATCATAGGATAAGAGGAGTTGTTGGCGCATGTAACAGTATTCCCTATAGGGGCAGGCTCGAGTGAAGAGAAGAAACTATGGTGCGAGGTAATATTTTTGGTCGCCCCACTATCAAAGTACCAAACATCCGAGTCTACTACAGACATGCACTGCTCATGAGAAGATGGGTCAAAACTACAAATAGTAGTAAACGCCCATTCTTCATCCTCCACAAGAATAGCAGACTCTGTTTTCGATGTAGAGGCCTCTGCAACAACCATTCCGGCCTCTTTCTTCTTTGCCTCTTTAGCAACTAGTTTTGGAAATCTCTTAATGACATGATCATTTGCTTTACAGTATTTGTAGAACAATTTTTGCTTTTCTGATTTCTTCTCATCTTTGTCTTCCTTCTTCAAATTTGCAGCATTTGCATATTTTTGCTTACTAATAGAAGAGCTCCATTTACCTTTGCCCTTCTAACTAGCCAGGAAAGCTTGATCTACAACACGCATGATGGACCTATTTTGCCTAGATTGATCTTCTTGCAACAGAACAAAGACTAACTCCTCAAATGACAAGGCATTTGGATTGCCTTTCGTCATCAAACAAAGAGTAGAAGAAAAACTCTGATATGAGTCAGGAAGACCATTTAGAACAAGAAGAGCCTCATTCCTAGCCTGGTACAATGTGGTAAGTATATCCCAAGTATCCGTAGTTGTTCTACAAGAGCAAATGTGAGGAATAATGGCACGTTTGATAGACAAAGCTATCAATGCATGTGCATGAGCATCTCTGCCATCCCAATGAATTTGCTCTACAGTAGGTGCAACAAAAATAGTAGCACAAACAGGAATTTGCAGCATATCATCATCTTTGATACCATCTCCATCAGCTCCAACACTTGTATTTGCAGTACCTATATTCGTAGGTGTAACAAGACGTCTTTCAACACCTTGCAAAATATTCCAGAGTCCTTTTGCGACCAATACATGATGCATCATATAAGCCCACAATGGGTAATTCGTACCATCCAACTTATCCTCAATAGCCAACATACGAAATACATCATTGCTTTCAGCCATGGCCACTGATTAAAATACGTTGATGCAGAAAAATGATTGTATCTGAAAAAGTTGAACAGAACTACCCAAATGAGTTCTACTATACCTGTAGTAGACTTTAATATGCTTATATTAGCAAACCAAAATTGGTATATATCTTTGGCACAAAAAGGTGAAATGGCCTGCATAAGCATTGCGATAGTGCATTTAGAGGCCGAAACGAGCTCAGATCACGATTTTGGCACCACAAAGCGAAGCGATTTTGATCTCTTAAATAGCATGAGTATGCTTACCAAATTTCATGCGATTCTGAGACTACAACTGGAGAGGTGTAGACAACACCCTAGATGAAGCGGTGACCTGCTCTGATACCAATTGTTGGAGCTAGACGTCTACGAAAGCACACGAACAAGACAGGGAAGAAGAAGAAGCTTGGAGCACAACACACAATATTGAATGTATTACCAATAGAATGTACAAAGATAAGTAGCCCGTTAGGGCAATAGGCATATATACAAGCGGGGGGGAGGGGGAACCTCCTAAAGAGGGAAAAAAGTACCTCGACGGTCCTAGAGTGTTCACATACATCACTACCTAGATATATCAACACCAAGGTCCCAAGCTAAGGGGATATCCTAAGGTATTCAATGGTAAGGGGGATAAGTGTTGGATGATGGCCACATGGCAGCACTAGACCATTCTAGATCATTGCTATTTTGAATGCATGGGGATATAATGGATGGAAGGAGAGTGGCACACAGATCATTCACTAGTTTGGCTTACATTTGGTATCAGAGCATAGTCTTGAGAGATTTTGGGAAAGAAGATCCCTATTCGAAGAATTTTTTCATGTGATTTCTTTTTCGCTGCCTCGAAGCATGTGCCAACTCATCATCTTCATCGAAGGACCATTGCCATCATGCGAGGGGCTGCAAAGCTTCCTTGGAGCAAAAAGAAGGTAGAAGAGATCCCCCCCTCCCCCTGAGAGGAGCTCTTCCTCCCCCCAAGGAGGCCACGTGCACAAATGATGTCCTTTACACTTGCATGTAGTTGCCGGGACCTCCTACAAGCATGCCCTCCTGCGTGACCATTGCCCAGATGTAGATGGAGGAGAGACAAAGTCATTCGAACTACTCTCTTCATGTAATTGAAGCTATGAGGGAATTTTTCATGCTTATATAGCTCATTTTTGCAGGTTCAATAGCGTATATGGGATAAAGACCCTTGCTCACGTGTGATCAACTCAGAAAGCCTCCTATAGAGGTTCATTCGAAGATGTTGGGAGGTCGTTTAGCCAAACCTCTTCTATTATAGCTTCTTTAGACTATCTACCTCCACTCATTTTGCCATATCTTGGTCATTTCAAACCCAAATGAAGTGATTTTTGTTGCTATGGATTCCTCACTAAGAGGGCTTTCTTATGAATGGTAGGAAGTTACTTTTCGATCCACTTTCCAACCTATACAGAGCTTCAAACTTGGCTATTTGACATCAAGGACCCGTGTATGAGCACTTCTTTGATGCAATTATCATCAGGAGATTCTTGGAGAAACAAGAAGAGTGTGTGGGGATCACTTCGAGTACCTACATACATGTGCACATCAAGTGTTTGGACCTTAAGATAAGTTTTTCTGGTCAATTTTAATGCATACTTGCTCTCTTCATGCATCATGGTGCACATAGGCAGGCATTTTGCATGTCATACATGATATATGACTAGTCAGAAGCTTGTCTAGTTGTGCACTACTTGGTATGAAAGTATTGTTGTAGGTATAGATAGCACTTGGTTTTGTAGGTACAATGAGGAAAATATACGGTGCCACAAGCATGAGGGTTATTGCAAGGGTGTGTACTGCCCTTTGGTTTACTGTATATATATTGTGCTTGCCGACACCATTTATTTGGAGAAGTTCATGTAGTGCACTTGGTTTTATTTTTCTGATTTTCATTTTTATGTTGTTATGCTGCCAAAATTTTTAAGATTTTGCATGCATGTGCATAAAAGGTAGATAAAGCATACTGAAAGTTTTTTGCTTGTCATTATCCTTATGCAAAGGCTTGTGATTTGTTGATTTTCGTTGCCACTTGGATATCTTAGGTGTACATAGAGCGTAAAAACTAAAAAAAAAAACATAAAAATCATAAAGCCATAAAAAAGACATACACCATATCCTAGCATGGAATCAGGACCCTCTTCACTAGATAGGACTGATACACTCATGGGTGAGCACAGTTCTGACCCCATAGAGACCATGAGTGATGGGATAGCACATTTAGAGAGCACACTTTCACGACATCTTGCAACACATGCGTGGTTCCAAGAAAGAGAAATTGACACTTGAGACCGAGTTGCCAGGGATGGAGGTAGATGATCGAGGCAGGCATCAAACTTTAGACATCCCTAGAGATAGCATACTAGTCAGAGAGGCCCGACGGCAACTTAAAGGCCTTAAATCGCCTAGAGATCATGACTCAACTAGTGCTAGGAATGTTGATGTTGTTGAGTAATGACTCAACAAGTGGGAGTAGTGCTTCCGCTTATGCAATATCATAGACAATAGGCATAAGATTTAGCAAGCCACTTATAACCTTATGGACATCGCCCATAGGTGGTGGCATAAGATAGAACAAGACAAGAAAGAGCCCATGAATTGGGAACAATTTAAAGTCTTGTTGTACAACAACTTCGTACCACCTGACCAGAGGTCTAGAGCACTAGACACTTGGTTCTTCATCCGCTAGAAGAACCAAACTGTTCAGGAGTACTCGGATAAGTACAAAGAGGTACTTCTTAAAGTACCTGATACTATCCTAGAGTTTCTCCAGATTCACAAGTTTCTCTTAGGACTTAGAGAAACTGTTAGACCTTTAGCGAGAAAGGAGAGGTGTCATTCCTTGGCACAAGCCATGGAAATGGCTTTAGTCTATGAGGTTGGCCATATGGGCATAGGCTTCCAGGGTCACATGTCCTCATGGATTAAGATGAGTAGACCCTCTTCTTCATCTACTATTGGCTTGATCAGTGCAGAGCCTTAGAAAGAGGCTGTAAAAGAAGAGTCTCTACTTTGGTTGAGAGGGCATATAATAAGTCTATTCTTACCTCTCAGTAGAAAGAGAAGGCAATGAAAGAGGGGTTATGCTATGGGTGTCTAGGATAGCACCTTTTCAAGGATTGTCCTAAGAAAAAGAAAATAGCATCCAGCATAGTTATTTTTCCGACTCAGACACGAAGTGATGGAGATGAGGAATTTGGAGATTCCCCATCCCATATATCATCTCCCATAGTGGCCATGATGATCACGGAGAAGGTTCCTACTATGCGAGATTTTGTGCTTTCTCCAATGACAAAGAAAGGATATCAATTTCTAGATACCGAGGTCATTGTCATGATGAGAGTCATGGCATAACAACCTATCAACGTAATCTTTGACACTAGGTGGACACATAATGTGATTAGTTCCTGACTAATCAGGAGACTACACTTAGAGATTGTGCAGTTAGACTATGCCTACATAGTAGAGTTAACCGATGGGAAGGGAATTGAGACATGGGATTGATAATCTGTTGGTTTGCCCATTCAGATCCAGTCCTATGAGGACAGATTGGATTTGGAGATAGCTAGATTGGCACATTTCGATGTAGTCCTAAGTAAGAAGTGGCATGCTAGGAAATGACCAGTCGTTGACTTTGCATCGCATGTGTACTAGTTTGAGCATGAGGGGAGGTGACTATTGATTCATGGAGAGCCAGATCTCCAAGGGACACGATTGCTAACTGCTATCAAGTTGCTCAAGACTGATTGAACATTGAGAATAGAATCGAATTGGTACCAAGAGCAAGTCTGATTGCGAGGACACAATTTCGAATGAGTTTGCAAGAGGAGAATGAAGTTTGCAAGGTCATGGACGAGTACCTACAGAAAGGGGTGATTAGACCCAGCTATTTGCCCTTTCTGGCACCAATTCTTCTAGTGAAGAAGAAAGATGGGTCTTATAGGATGTCCGTCGACTACCAAGCACTCAATAAGATCACCATCAAGCACAGATATCCCATGCCCAAGATAGGAGCCGTTGTATATAGAAAAATAGATTTAAAGAGTGGCTACCATCACATTAGGGTAAAAGATCATGATGTATATAAAATAGCTTTTGAGACCTCTTTTGGGCATTATGAGTATTTAGTTATGCCATTTGGTTTGACTTATGCACCTGCTACTTTTATGATGCTAATGAATGATATTCTATGACCGTTCATTGGAAAGTTTGTTATGGATTTTGTTGTTGATTTGCTAGTGTATAGTAGATATGTTCATGAGCATGAAAGCCATTTAAGATTAGTATCAAATAAGTTGAAAGAAAATAATTTGTATGTAAATCCAGATAAGACTAAGTTGTTTCTTCTAGAGATAGAATATTTAGGGCATGTGGTATCGAGTAGATGGGGTCCAAATGGATCCCAAGAAGTTCTCAATTATTCTAGCTTGGGCTACTTCTTAGGACGAGTGGTAGTTACACTCATTTCTAGGAATTTTCAGTTTCTATTGAAAATTCATCTCTTCTTATTCATCGATAGCAACACCTATGACGAACTTGCTTCAAGCCAGAGTTTCATTTGCATGGAAGCAAGAGCAACAAGAAAGTTTTGACACTCTGAAACAAGCTGTTTCAGAGGCCCCGATACTCAAAGTGGTAAATCCGCAGAAACCATTTGAGTTGGAGACAGATGATAGTGACATAGCCATAGGGGCAATCTTGAGCCAAGATGGCAGGCCAATAGCTGCAAGAAGTTAAGTAGTGCACAACGCAATTGGCCAGTGCATGAATAGGAGTTGTATGCAGTGGTGCATGCTCTTAAAGTCTGGAGACATTATCTTTATAGTGTAGAATTTAAGGTGTACATAGATCACCATACACTCAAGTACTTTTGTAGTCAGCCATATCTTCAAGGTAGACAAGCTCATTGGGCTGAGGTCATGAAGGAATTTCACATAGAAATTTTGTATAGAAGAGGCAAAGAGAATATAGTAGTTGATGCATTATCATGGATAGTGTATCAAACTTTACAGTTCTACGAAGCTCAATACTTCAAGAAATATAGAAAGCACACGTATGGATAGTGTATCAAACTTTACAGTTCTACGAAGCTCAATACTTCAAGAAATATAGAAAGCACACGTGGAAGATCCACATTTGTTACAGATTATTAGAGTCATCAGTGATGACTCTATCATAGGAGACGAGGCAGTTAAAGTTGTCTCTTCCCCTAGCAGAGCAAACAAGTCCAGTCCGTATTCCAATTTCTCAAAGGAGAATGGAATAGTTAAACAGAAAGGAAGGGTTTGCGTACCAGATTCTTGGGAATTGTGTAGAAAAGTCATGCACGATAACCATTATGTTCCTTGCATAGGACATCCTAGTGTTGACAAGACAATACAACTTGTTAGAAGAACATTTTGGTGGCATGTACTAGCCAGAGATGTCCAACTTATGTTCAACAATGCTTTATGTATCAAGTCAACAAGGCATAAAGGGTAAAGACACTAGGTCTTTTACATCCTTTAAAGATTCTAGATCATAACTGGGGACAGTGTATCCATGGACTTCATAGTGGGGTTATCGTGGACCCAAAGGAAGCGAGATACTATCCTAATTGTGGTAAATAGATTGAGCAAAATGGCTCATTTCATACCCATGCAAGAGATGATAGAAGCTCCACAAGTAGCAGAGTTGTTTATCCATCATG
>CM035435.1:83019903-83049903 GCA_020310875.1 Ceratopteris richardii
ATGTGTTTCCAATTCATTATACTCTTACAAAAAAAGAAAAAAAATTTCGTAATTGCATCCCTTTCTTTTTTTAATTTTTAAATGGAGCTTCGACCAAGGCCTACTCCTCGAGACTTTAACTTTGAAATTGCAACTGTACAAGGAAGGGCATAGTACCCATGGGACCCCCCTTATCCCACAAGAATAGAGGTTTATATAGCTGGGTTAAACTGCAGTCACAACTACTGTGGGATAGGACAAACGATGACACATCATTCACAAGATACAACTTTCCATGTTAAACATGTCCCTTACATGATGCCGGTGGGAGTTAAACCCTCGTCCCGATCTCAAAAGATGAAAGGCCCAACATCCCATTTCTTCTTTTAAGCATTAAAAAGGTCGTAATGCAAGTGGAAAAGCAAATATATATATTTTTTTAATTTCCAAGAGAAAAATATTTCAAAGTCTTGTGTTAGGACGATCGACGCTATGGCTATGAAATTTGTAATGCGGCATTTGTGCAGCAACGGACTGCATTTCTCTTTCCGTCGCGCGTTTCCTGCAGCGTTCTAAATTGCTTTGCTCATTCCCTCCCGTGTCAAAGCATCGCAAAGGTGCTCTACTTCGGCCACCCTCCGCTACTCGTTTTCTCAAAGCACACGTTCTCTTTGTCCTCTTGTCACGCGGGAACATGCGCATGGGTGTGTTTGCATAGGAATAGAATTAGAGGATTTTCATTGCTTCATCGCAGATTCTTTTAGAGAGAGAGAGAGAGAGAGAGAGAGAGAGAGAGAGAGAGAGAGAGAGAGGTGCCCATACACGAATCGATTTATGACGCTGTGAGAGTCCTTTAAAAGTTCAGTGTACATTGATATCGGTATGCTGAGATTCATTCATACGCATCTCTTTCTGTATCCATCCGTGTCTATTTCTCTTTCTCCCTAACAGGCAAACGATAAGTAGACTATAACAGTATTCTCAGCATTCACCATAGTCTCTAAGAGAGTCGGAGGATTTATGCTGTGCGATTGAAATCTCATTGATTGTATTCCATGTTGTGCAGATTCTCGTTTATTCTTGGGGAAATGCCGCCCTGTTTTTATGGTAGAAGCTTGTGATAAGATAAAATATTAGTATTAGTTTACCTTACGTTTGAGATTATCCAGTAAACGGTAAGAGATGTACAATAGATAATTACCAACATGGTTGCCAGACTTAATTCATTCTCTGCCTTTAGTTTCCCAGGCAGACCACATTTGGACTCAAAACACCTCGACAAGAAATTTTGTTATGTTTGTCCAAACTTACTGAATCGTCTGAGGCCTGAACAATTTACTCTAAAATTGGTCATTGTCTCGGCATGGCGATCAGCATATAATGATAACTGGAACTTCGATTTAGTTAGCCTTTCGTTGATGTTATGACACACATATACGCGTACACAGATGTGATCTCTAGAATTAGTAGAATATGATACATGATATACGACCCTTGTCAACATCATGAGTCCCAAGTGAGCTAATAGCATATGGTGGATTTAACAAGGGGAGAAAAATGACTATGTGGATGGTGCGTACTCTTGTTTCTCATTCGGGCAAATTTTTAGCTTGCCCACAAAGCCTAAAAGGTTTTACTTGAGGCTTTGGAGAAGAATGTCTCTTTGGAATCTGTTTGACTCCCGTCAATATTATTTAAGTATGGGAAAATAATGACGTGAATAAACGGGGTCTTCAAGAACATAATCACATCTCTCTTTCCTAAATACACTATTGATTGCATATAGGCCCACATTTAGTACAAGACAAGAGAGAAAGAGGGTAAGAAAAGGGAGGGGGAAATACAAGACACTTTTGATGTTTTTAGACGAGTTGACCAAAAACTAGGGTTTCACTTTTGGAGGGCTAAATGTGGTTAGATAGCAAAATGTTATGTATGGTTGGAAAGCCCTCTTTAGTACAACAAGAATGTGTAAAAAATTTCACTTGCAAAATTTGGCCATTTTTGACCAAGTTTGACCAAGTCAATATCCTTAATTGACCAGCAAATTGGGCTTCACCTAGTAGAAGGTTGATCCTTTCGACACAATTTTGGCCATGTTTCTAACAAGTGGAGGAAACGAGAGAATAATTTGGAATGTTGGCCTAGGAAACTTGTGAGACTCCAAAACATTGGAAGGTGGGGCATAAATTACCGATTGGATCACAAGGATTGGGTCATAAATAGTGTTTCAAAAGCTACATGGCTTCCAAGATAAGATGCAATCACTTGAACCAACTCTAATCCCAAAGATATTCAAGCCAAAATAGTGGAGGAAAAATGTGCTTTCCATCATGTGTTGGTGCCTCTGGGAGGTAAACTCTAAGGATCATAGGCAACACAAGCAAGTCTTTTTGTTTGTGTTTGGATAAAAACGAAGTTGTAGTGCTCCAACCTATACTAAGTTCCATCAAATATCAATGCATGTGGAATCATTCATGTGAATAATTTGCAAAATGAAATTCTTAAAAGAGAGTATGATAAATTTCTAGAAGTTGATGTCTCTTTCTAATGCATAAATGTAAGTATTTTAGTGAGAAAAGGTACATTCTACGTACCCATCTTGGTTCTCAAGATGTGGCCTAAAGAAGTCCCTTGATTTTCATTTAAGTGTTCAAAGTAGTGTCATCCAAGTTTTGTCTCTTGTCCAAGATCCCACCATCTTGACTTTGAGTAATTAATAATGAGCATCCTTTTGGGAGTTAAAAGTGCTCTGTTAGGACAAAGAATTTTTCATGAACAAGTCTTGGAGATTATCGGAGTCAAGTGCATTTACGGGACTCATCCACGTAGCGTTGCCCTTGGGGAGGGATGTCATAGCTCTTGATCAAGCTACGCATGATAAAGTTTGAAGATTGATACTTAAGTTTAGACATCATAAAATTTAAAGGTGCATCCACTATGGATTCTCATCACCCATCATCTTAGAAATTAGATGAGAAAGTGACATAGAATAGTCTATAAAATGTATGAATCGATTAAGCAAGTCATATGAGTACATGAGAATGAACCAAGCTGAACACACATGAGAGGATAAACACACATAATAAAATAACAAGAGACAAAATACACAAAGTATGGGTCAAAAATAATATGCTCCAACATATGTATAAGGTGATGATATGCTCTAAATAACCATAATAGCAACATCAAGCAACTACTCACAACTCATGAATACCAAAGAGAGCATGTGAAGGGTAAGGAATAAGGCATGAAGAAGCTTAGAAAGAAGAAGATCTCCGAAGCAACCTCTCACAAGAGTATGTGAAACCTCAAATAGTGTATGAGCATACAATACTCCAAGCACTCCATGAACCTCTAAGAGTAAAGCTTCAACCCCTCCCCATCCAAGCACCTTCAAGCATGTGTGCAAGGAGAGAGTATAGAGAAGAAGCACCCTTGGTTATACAAAACCAAGGGGAGATAATAAACCTGGGCAAAAGTTCTTTTTAAGCTTGAATTAGACATTGTGCAAGTTTTTTGCTGATTCGGAAATTGTCAAGGGAGCACTAGATTGCGCCCTCTGACTAGACTAGACAAGATTTGGAATTATACTTTTGATTACAAGATCAGCCATGTATGGGAAATAATACAAGAATATGTAACTGATACAAGAAGTCTCACAACCCGGGATGGATAGGTATGGATAACTCGACTAGAGATGATATAGGAGATCCTAGAACTTGGGACCATAGGTGACCGTAGGTATGAAGCAAGATATCTTGATTACAAGAACCCCCTTTAGGAAGATGAACTAGATACAAGAAATAACTAGACAATATCTCATACTATGAGATTACAAGAGGACAAGGCTGGATGTCCAAGAACTAGACTAATTAGGACTAGAACAAGGAACAAGACAAGAACTAGAACTTTAACTTCGGAAGTACTCACTTGGTGATCATGACTCCTTGAGCCCCCAAGACTGACATCCACAAGATTGAGAATGTATGTGGCCAACCCCTCCTTATATAGGTTTTCAAGGGCGGCTCATCAATGGCGATTACAAATTGATGATGTCATCAATGATGTCATCAATTCAAAACAAGACCTTCCGGTGTCAAGGTCGGCCAAACAATCTGTCGATCTTAGGATTTTGGTTCGTTGGGGACGCGATGGTAGGATTACTTTCTCAAAATTCTGAACCAATCATGCAATATAGAAATGTGCATAGAATTTAAGGTTTAGGATCGCTTCCTTTGTGTTCATGACAGAAATGGTATGTCATACTTTGATGATGTGTTGTAGCCCAAAGTTAGCACATGTATTAAGGACCATTGGATCTTCATATTAAATCCTTGTAGTTGGATTATAACTAGCTTTTCTAATCGTCGTTGACTTTTCTAGAGGGTTTGACAAGATATTAAGTTTTGATTTTTTAAGACTGAAATGGTGTAAGATAGAGAAGTATTGTATATGTAGAAGTATTGTATATGGTTGGATTGCTCTCTTTGAGTATTTCAGAAACATGTGAACCGTTTCTCATGTACAAGATGACTACTTTTGACTTTGCCTTTGATCAAGTTTGACCTAGTTTGACTTTTTGTTTATGATCTAATTTAATAAAAAAGTTCACGAATATATATATATATATAAATGATATAATCAAACCTAAAAATATACAAATTAGAATTTTTATTGAAGTCCTAATTGCTAACTCAAGAATTGTCCCCCTAAATTCTAATTTGGGGAGAAGGAGAATAGCATAAGACTTTAAAATCCAATATCATTTTGTCTTCTCTTTCTTACAAACTTGAGGTGTGGAATAAATCTCTTCACTAGAAGGTAGTTCAAAGTGTATTGAAGTACAAGGCTTTTGCTCCAGTTTGAAGTCCAAAAATGTAGCCAAAATATGAAACTCTTGTTCCATAGATCTTGGGACATATGCAAGAAATACTATCTTCTAAACTTGATGAAGATATTCTTTTTGCTGATGTTCAAGTCTGGTTGAACATTGAAGAATTCCAAGTTTCTTTCATAATCTTCTATTCTAAGATCAGATTTGCAAGAAATCTTTTCCACCACCTTCTCAAGAAGATATCATTATGTCTTCCACATAGGATGAACTTGATAAAGAACTATGGATAACTTTACATCATGAGAAGATATGTCACAAACATGAGTTATATTCTTTCCAATCATCCCTTGAAGAGGTATGGATGGAAGTTTTGGAGTTTGTGCAACTGAGGAGCAGAGAAAAAAACAAGTGCAAGTGAATCATATGAAACAAATTCGGTAGTATTAGAAGTGTAAGAACTCTCTTTAATAAAATGAGTTGCAAGATGCACATTACTCACATTCACATGATGAACAAAAGAAAAATCATACAGAAAATTTGTACATTCATAGAAGTACTAGACAAGGATTTTCTAAATATTATCCAATTCTTTTGAGCATGATGCACATTGAGAATCAACAAATTATTTCTTAGTACTCTAGAAAACATTACTTCTATGTTTTTTTTATACACAATGCATCCACACTTGTTAACTACAAGTAACAATACTCATATGATGTTTAATAATGAAGATATAGACAATAAGTTTTGGGAAACATCAGGCATGTACAAAACTTTAAAAAGATAGAATGGCTTTCCATTTTGCATAGTAAGGCTTACTGTTTCTATACTTTTCACTGGAAGAATTTACCTATTAGCACAAGAAACTGACATATTTGGCTTAGAAGATGAAATGGACTAGAATAAGCCGAGGTAAAGTGTCATGTGCTTTATTGTACCACTATCAAACAACCGATCAACATATTTTTCCAAGTCTTTCACAATTGTAAGAAACACAAAATCTTGATTATCATAGTCTATGGTGTTCGATATCTCAACCCGTTCATCGGAAGGATATGGTTCTTGGTTTGCCAACACTTGATTCCATTGAAAAGCATGCATGTGAAGGTTGTATACAAAATGCCTTGTGCTCCTTTTCCCAAAGATGGTGCTATCATTGTGGTGTGTTCTTCAGTCAAGACTCCATCTTTTGGAAAGCATGTATACTTTGTTACCTTCATTGATGATGCAACACACCATACTTGGGTGTAACCTATGAAAGCAAAGAATGAGGTATTTTCTTGCTTTAAAATATTTTTAGCTATGGCTGAAATTTTTTGTGACAAAAAGCTTTTGACTTTTCGCATGTATCGTGGTGGTGAATACATGTCACATGAATTTAATGTTTTTCTTTTTGAAAGAGGTATTGCGCACCAATGTACAATGCCATATACACCTCAACAATATGGTGTTGCGAAATGCAAGAATAGAACACTTCTTGAAATGGAATGATGTATGGTTAAAGGAAAGCATATTCCATATGAGTTTTGAATGGAAGAGGTCATGTGTACAAACTATGTATTGAATCGTTGTCCTACAAAATCATTGAGATCCATTACACATTCTGAGGCTTGGAATGGGTAGAAGCCAATGGTTAGCATATGCACAAATTTGGTTGTTTAGCATATGCTCTTGTTATCACGTCACATACTTTATGAAAGCCAAAGAAATGTATGTGTGTTGGATATAGAGTGAGAGTAAAGGTTATCACTTACTATCCATTGACGGACAAAATTATTGTAAGTCGAGATGTGGTATTTGTTGGAAATTCAGCTTACCCTTTACTTGAATGTAATTTCAGTCAACGATTAGCTCACAAGATGTGTATGATACACTCATGCCTTTGCTTCAAAGTGGTGCGCTCGACTATGGCCATGTAGACCATCTGAATGAGGTTCAAAGAGCTAAAATCTTCAGCTTAATATGGCTGAAAAATTTCAGCCAAACATTGCTGAAAATTCCCAAAATTTATAGAAAAATGTGGCTTAAAAATTCAAGCTAAAGATGGCTGAAAATATCAGGCCAAACATGACTGAAAATTTGAAGTCACACATGGTTGAAATTCAGCATGATATTGAGCCATCTCTGATGTACATTTTGATGATATATTACATGAGGAACCTATGTCTATCAAGGGCACAATGTGTGTCAAAATGGCTACAAAATCATTTCAAGTTAGCAAGTTGAGTGCTCCTTTACTTGGTATGATAAGATCAAGCTCTCGCCATGCATCAAGTGACTTTGTGGATATATCTTTTATTGCAACCACATGTAATAAAGAGCCACTCACCTTTGAAGATGCATGTGATGATTAAAATTGGATGAGCACAATGCAATTATAATTGGATTCTATTCACAAAGTGGGAGTCATGTGAATGGCCAAAAGGTAAGAGTGCCATTGGTACTTAGTGGGTTTAGAAGATTAAAAGAAAGTAAGATGGTAGCATTGATCGCTACAAAGTTAGACTAGTTGCAAAAGGTTATTTGCAAAAAAATATGGCATTGATTATGAGGAGACTTTTGCACTTATTTTGTGCATGACTACCATTGGTTTTGTGATTGCATTTGCTTCCCATCGTGGTTAGAAAGTGCATCAATTGGATATAAAAACAACTTTCTTGAATGGTGATTTGCCATTGGTACTAGTGGGTCTACAAGATTAAAAGAAGTAAGATGGTAGCATTGGGATTGTTACAAAGGTAAGAACACCATTGGTACTAAGTGGATTTACAAGATTAAAAGAAAGAAAGATGGTAGCATTGATCGCTACAAAGCCAAGCTAGTTACAAAAGGTTATGCGTAAAAATATGGTATTGATTATGAGGAGACTTTTGCACCTACTTCGCACATGACTACCATTCGTTCTGTGATTGCATTGGCTGTCAATCTTGGTTGGAGAGTGCATCAATTGGCTATAGAGATAGTTTTCTTGAATGGTGATTTGCAAGAAGAGGTCTATGTGAAGAAACCTCCTAGATTTGCCATCAAAGGTAAAGAGCATATGGTTTGCTGCCTTGTGTAAGGCTTTGTATGTACTTAAGCAAGCTTCACGTGCATGATATGACAAAATACATAAGCATTTGAATGCACTTGGCTTTATATGTAGTCCAATTGAAAGCATGTTTTATGTACCTAAAGATGGGGTTGATCTTATAGTGTTTGTTCTTTATGTTGATGACATTCTCTTGACCGGTCATGTGATGAGAATATTAACATGCTTATGGCTGATTTATAACATACTTTTGATATCACATATCTTGGCATCCAATTTGTATGTGTTTTGGAGGGGAATTGTTGTGCATCAAGCAAAGTATATTGAGAAACCACTGCAACATTTTGGTTTTGACGATTGCAAGCCTATCTCAACACCAACAGAAACAAGATTTAGGCTCTCAATTGAGGATGCAAGTGATGGATTGATACTCTTCTTTATCACCAAGCCAAGGAATGTTTGATATATGCATGTAACACAAGGCCGGACATATAGTTTGTAGTTTCCGAATTGAGTCGATTTATGCATAGTCCTTACACTAAGCATTGGCAAGAAGTAAAACATGTGTTTAGATATCTCAAAGGCACTTTGAGTTTGGGACTCTTTTATGGTAGAAATGCTTAGCCATGCTTGCATGCTTTTACAAATAGTTATTAGATTGGTTCTTATGATACATGAGTGTCCACTAGTGGTAAGTGCATTTTCCTTGGAGGATCATATGTATCTTGGCTGAGTAAGAAACAACCTACTATGGCCATATCGATTTGTGAAGCTAAGTACACAGAAGTGTTTATAGCTACAATGGAGTGTTTATGATTGAGACGCCTATTGATAGATCTATGCATGAAGATTGATGCACTTATGGAGATTCTGATCGATAGTCTGAGTGCATCAGTGGTTGCAAGAAATCTGGTATTTCATGCACACACAAAGCATATTGAACTTCATTATCATTATGTCAGAGAGGGCTTTCATGCTTGAGATATTGATTTGGTACATGTGCTTACACAACATAATGTGGAAGACATATTCAACAAAGCTCTTCCATGGGAAAAGTTTGAAGCTTTTCGCAAAGCTTTAAGCTTATTACCTTGTTGGGGCTGATTTGTCGCTCCCTGTACGTATTCACATCATTCGCTCTAGGGTGGTTTACACTTGTGTTCTTCGAATAGCTTGATATGAACTGTTTCCCTTTATAATGGGCATTTTTTATTCTAGTGCTTCTTAGAGGTTTTTTCCCATGTAACGACATATAAATGATATACTCATATGTGATGGTATGCACTTTGGATTTACTCAAATACAAGAATGAGTGTATCTACATTACGCAACAAAAATACATTGAGAAAGTATTGGAAAGCTTTGAAATGATAGATTCCAAGCATATGCAAGCACCTATGAACGTTAATGTGTTATTACAGGCTGAAGGAGATTCATAACCTTTTGATGCTACTTTGTATAATCAAGCAATTGGTTGCTTGCTTGATTTATTTATATAATACACGTCCTGACATTCAGTTTGCAGTTTCTCAAGTATCCACGTTCATGCACAATCCGCTTAAGATTCATTGGAAAGCAGTTAGGAAATTTTCAGATATTTGAAGGGAACTTCAAGTTATGCTATGTTATTTTCGAAATATTTTTTACTTAGAGCTTTTTAAGATTCTGATTGGGTAGGTGATAAAGACTCAAGATGCAGCATAAGTAGCTATTGTTTCTATCTAGGAGATTATTTAATCTCATGGTTATCAAAGAAACAGTCTACAGTAGCTACATCTTCAAGTGAAGCAAAGTATAGGGCTGCCTTTACAGCTACACTTGAAGCTATATGGTTACGGAAAATTCTTAGTTATCTTGATGCTCAAGTTCATCTTCCTGTGTAGATATTTTCAAACAGTCAAAGTGCTATTGCTATTGCAAAGAATCCTGTTCGTCATGCAAGGACAAAGCATATAGAAGTACACCATCA
Organism: Ceratopteris richardii; assembly: GCA_020310875.1. Taxonomy (NCBI): domain Eukaryota; kingdom Viridiplantae; phylum Streptophyta; class Polypodiopsida; order Polypodiales; family Pteridaceae; genus Ceratopteris; species Ceratopteris richardii. The sequence continues at coordinate 83,029,720 of CM035435.1, forward strand.
CTACATTCGGGAACAAGTATCTAAAAAGAACATTGAGCTAGTCTACATACCTACTAGTGAAAATGTTGCATATATTTTTGCCAAAGCATTATCCAATGGCATACATCAGAAGTTTTGTAGATTATTAAACCTTGTACCATTATGACATAGAAGGGGGATTGTTGGAAACAATGTGAAAATAGCACAAAACCCTAATTTCTAGCAATCCTAATTTTCAGCACTTAGCCAAATTTTGGTCACAGAAGGTAAAAAATTTCTATTAGCTCGTCAGAAAGTACTTGAGGAGAGCTTTTATTTAGTATATAACATTTTGTCATTAGAGGTCTAGAAACGCAAGAAAACCCTAACCCTAATTTCTCTTTTTTTTTTTTTTGCATATTATGATTCCTCAGGTGATGTACATTTAGGAAACCTAACTCCCATACTCACTTGATGGCCAAATAAGAAGATCGTTGCAATTTTATCCTCGAAAAGCAAAATTATAAGCCCAAAAGCAAGTTCGTAAAATTAAGTTCATCGCATGCTTTTTGGGTGATTTTTTGTTGCTTTCTGAAAAATCTATCGCTAAACAGCCGTAAGCTTATAAAATAGAGGGTTGGGGGTCACTTTGAGATATCAACTCAAGCACACTCAAGGCTTAGTGAAGTGCTCTAGACTTGGAGAAGGTGTATCCATCTTTTGGTGTAGATTTGGAGGAGATTTTGGGAGCCAACCACTAGGTCTAGCTGAGTCTTGTAAGTAGCAAGTTCTATTTTTTGTTCTTCTTTTGTTGTTGCTGTTCCAAGGCTTTGTGCCTTTTACTTCAACACAAGGAGGATTTTTTCTTGGTATTTACGTCAATTTTTGATTTAGGGTTTCTGAATATCTAATTTCATAATTAAGGTTTGCTGTACAAACAGTTCTAAATTGTTTCTATTCACTTCAATTGCACATACACACACTCGTCATGCCTTTTAGGCACTTTATGCATAATTTCTTGTATCTAGATCTTAAATTAAGCCTAGATTCAGTTTTTGTAAGCATATATTCAATTTTGTATCATTTACACACATTGTAATTTGACATTCATAATAGATGGTGTAGGTAAGCAATCAGCTTACCGTTACACTTTGAAAATTGTGTATTCTCTCTCTATTTCTCACTAATCTAATTTTGTGTCTTAAAGTGTGTATGCTAAGTTTCATTTGCTAGATAAATCGTGTAAACCTGTGTATAATATTATTGAGACCCACCCCACTTCAAACAGACTCTTGGGTATATGAACATAAGCTTTACATCCAAAAACTTGAAGATGATCATAATACGGTGGCTTCCCTATCCATAACTCTTGTGTCACTTTCAGATCTTTGGAAGTACTAGGTGAAAGGTGAATCGCATGAACTACAATCAACAATGCTCAAAAGCCTTGTGAAAGGTTTGCATTATGCAACAACTACTCTATCTTGAATAGTTCCCTTCATTCTCTAAGCTATGCCATTCTCTACAAGGGTATAAGGAGCTATAATCTCTACGCATTCCTCTAGATTGATAGAAAAGGCTGAATTCATGTGAGGTATACTCACCTTCCTTATTTGAACTCAAAGCCTTGAGCTTAGTTGGCTTTTCAAGCTCAATTAAAGAAAGTCATTTTTTTGAAAGTAGGGAATACCTCATCCTTCGACTTCATAGGATATATCCAGACTTTTTTAGAAGCATCATCTATGAAAGTGACAAAGTAAAGAGAACCATCTAATGGCATGTGGTCATAGGACGATACACATTTGTATGAAGGATATCTAAAGGTTGAACTGAAGAGTCAATGTGCGTTTTATGCACATTCCTAGTTTGCTTTCCATATTGGCAATGCTCACAAAATGAAAACTCAGAGATAGATAACACAGGTAAGTAGCCAGAATGAGAAAGACCTTCCATTCCACTACGAGATATGGGGCCCAAACGACCATGCATATACAAACCATAGGTTGTTCAGGGACAACTAACAAGTCTTCTTTATGTGATATAAATAAAGGATAAATTGAGTAAAATTTTCTCTTTTTCCAATGACCATATTGCCCTTTGATATGTGAAAGGATTAAGCATAGAAAACCACTTTGTAACCTAGGTCATCAAGTTGACCAACTGACATCAAATTGTGTGATAATTGAGGCATATGGAGTACATTATGCATGGTAAATTTTGGTCTATCAGTGAATTGAACAACCACACCTCCAATCCCAACAATATCACACTGGTATGAATCACCAAGTCTCACGGCACCGAGAGACTTTGCTGCATAAGTAGAGAATCATTCCCTATGTGGTGTCACATGGAAAGAACCATCAAAATCTAACAGTCATGTGTGGGAAAGAGAATTAGTCATAAGAGCTACTATGAAGTGTAAACACATCAGCATCATCATAAATAACATTAATTTCTTCTATCTTGACAGTTGAAGTAGATGGTGCAGGTAACTGATTAACATGACTATCAACATGCTGACTTTTACCTTTAGCATTCTTTAACACATAGCAATCTTTCATATGTCCTTTCTTATCACAATAATGGCACTCGATATCTCTCTTCTTTGATTTACTTCTTCTCTTATTCCGTTGATCATTTTTTTCATTGTTCTTGCTCCTTCCACGTTGCTTATTTCCTTGATAAGAATCACAAACACTATATGCATCTCCACTGTGAATGCAAACCATAGATTTTCTATGGATATCTTCACTGAAGAGTGCTCCACATATATCATTGTAGACTAGTTTACCATGGGGTGCACTATTGCTAATGGCTATGCAAAACGTATCCCATGATGATGGCAAGGTGCATAGCAACAAAACTGCTTTCGTTTCATTATTCACTTCCATTTTCTGAGCTTGTAATTGAGAAAATATAACATTAGATTGCAAATACTATATGTGTCCTTCACATGAAGGTCATATAACTTTCTCATTAGATACACTTTATTAGATGTCGCTTTATTTTCATAAGTGTTGAATACTTCTTCCAATGCTCCTTTGCACTTTCACAATCCAATACTATAAAGTAAACATTATCTATGAGGTGCAATCGAATGGTAGACCTAGCCATTTCATCAAGCTAATCCCAATCATCATCATCCATATTAGCAGGCTTCTTTGAGATACCATTTACTAGCTTCCATTGCCTCCTTTTAATCAACACATCTTTAATCTCATTCTTCCATCGAGCAAAGTTTGTGCCATCAAATTTTCGGATCTCAAAAGGGTCTTTGCCTTACAAGTTATAGCTCCTCTTCGGAACATTGGCACTAGAACTTGATCCATCGGAATGTGCTTGAGATCTTTGATGCCATGGTGATAGAGAAGTGACTAGAATGATAATGCAAGTAGAATAGTCCAAACACCATTAAGGCTAAAAAAAAAGTGACCAAATGTCAAATTTTGGGAAAATTTTGATAGTCTCCCTAGAAAAATGAATCAATGAACAATGATGATCAACCAAAGAGATTATGGAGAATGTATGTGCTCACCTCAATAACTCTCTCAAGGAGTAAAGTCAACCATTGTATAGTTGAAAATTCAAACTTTAGAAAACTTTTGCTAAAGCCCCCTTTGCAAAATGAGCATATGACCAATGTACAAAACTCATGAAATTGTGAATATTGCTTGTAAACCTATATAGTGAATCACTGACTCCACTACATATAACCAATTAACTGAAAGAAGCCAACCGGGCTTATCGAGCACTTGTGAAAAACTAGCGTACATCTCCTATGGTGAGACTCGGTAAATCTTCCACTTGCATCATCGAAGAGACCCCAAAATCTGGGTGTCTCCCCAGTTAAGAAGACCTCACCATGACCCTCTTTATCAATGTCAAAGGGTTTATGAAAAAACGTAACTACTTTATCAATGGCCACATGGGTTTATATAGTATCGAGAGAAGCATATAGAGTGTGTATGTGCTCAGTATATGCAAAAAAATGGAACTAAAAGGCTGAATTTACAGCCCAAACACTAGCCAATAAGACTTGCAAGTATTTGACAACTTTGTTCTTTAGACCTACAAAATCTGCATAAATTTTTGTGGGTGTTTCCATCACAACTGAAAGCTTTCTAAGAAACCTGTAAGAAGACTTAAGAGCTGAAAATCCAGTGATAAAGGGGAATGCACACTACAAAGGAGACACAAGCTAAGTGCCTCTAGTGCCTAGATTGATCTTTGACCAATTTTTCCACCCGCGTAACCAAAACTGTTCCAAAACTACAAAATCAGCTTCTAAATTTCTTCAATTTTGCATCCAAAGAAACTCTCAAAAAATCGACGTAGGGAGCCAAAAAGACACTTTGAAGGCTTCAAAATAATGTTAACCTTGAGTAGCTTCACTCTTACAATTACCAAGTGATTGGGGCTTAGTGGTAGGAAAACCTTCCACTTAAGCATACCTTAGGGAAACATTATTGGAATGGGTAAACATCCGGGAAGTACTAGTACTTTGTCTTCCTTGATATGAAGTCCTTTCTCGTGCACAACCAATAGCACCAATGGTGACTTTGGTGACTTGGATGACAAGGTATGTCAAGGTCTATGTTCTAGTGTGCGCCTTAGTTGTAAGCCTTGGGGAAAGCCACTACAAGCCACAAAGTGTCTGAATCGGAAGTTGAGCTCGCTTGTCTCGCACAACAATGGAAATGTTTTGCTGCGAACTTCTCTGATACCAATGAAGTGGTGCGATAGCACTCCACACGATGGATTCCTCTTGAAGAGAGCTTCAAAACGATGCTCTCACAATGCAAAACTGACCTTTGGGTGAAAATTGAAATGCATGGTACTCTGCACAGACTTGCACAATACACAGAAACTACATAATACACACTATTGAACACATATTTCCTAGGTTTTACAAATGTGGTGGAATTTATTGTATGTGGTTGATTAGGCCACTTTTTTTTATTGAGGAACATATACAAAAGTGTTCGATGTCCATTTGGCCCCTCACATGGACACTATCGGTAACACAAACCTTGAACTCCAACAAGGTTTAGTTAGGAGGAGGAAGATGGGATAGCCAGGTAGATGACCCCAATAAATCCCCATGGGGTGCACTTCTTCTAGCGAAAAAGGATAGAGGAAGCATTTTTTTTAAAAAGGATTATAAGGGGTCTCTTGTCTTTTGGATTGATCAATGTGCATGCCACTTTCTAGCTAATGATGAATGATCTCATCTTACCTGTATCTAGAAAGGTTGATGTTGGTGTTCCTTGGTGATATCTCAAAGCAAGGCTCTAGAGGATCATGGGTAGCATCTTTGCCTTGTCTTACACATGCTAAGATGAAAAAAAGTTGTATGTGAAACGAAGGAACTGTGTTTTTTTTGGGTAAGTATTTTGTATTCTGACCATGTAAACTTCACTAAATGATTGACACAGTTTGTCCTCTGTTTGACCATCAACTACCAACTTTGACTTTGATCATTCACTGGGTTTAACCAGCACTCAACTTTGACCAGCATTTCATTCTTGTTTGATCACCATTTGGTTCAGCAACCATCTTTACCCGCACACATGCTTTAATTAGTAGCATAAATTTTGACGAGGCATTTTGTACAAAAAATTAGGGTTTTTCAAATAGAAAATGCTAGCAGGTTTATTTATAATTTTTCAGATTTTATATATACAAGAGAAAAAACAAATAATTATACTTGTAAAAACAAAGCACTTATCGATAAGACTTCGTCCCAAAACTCTCATTCAGTTGGAACATGTGGTCTTTTGCAAGGCCAATTTATGCCTTGTACAAGAGCTAAAGGAATTAGAAGGTCCCAAACTAGTATGAACATTCAACATTACCATTTTAGTATTCACATGTGTTTTTTTAATGGTCACATGGTGTAATGCTCTAATTTGGTTTCATTATAGGTTTCCCCTACATTGTTTGATGACAAAGTAGAGGGAGACATGGATGTTGCAGCTCGCATCATGATGAATAGGAGGACATTTATTGCATGTTATATCTTGAGCTTGAGAGCGTGGATAGGAGAGTGACACGAGCTCATTCATGTGCCATGGTGCAATGAGATATCTCTGATGTTTCGTCTACTAGTTCAGAAGTAGCACGGAGGAGCAAGCCACTTACACGCTCCAGAGCTTCAATGATAGATTGTATAGACGGAGTTTGGAAAAAAAACGCAGACAAAGAGAGATGCAAACTGAGAGATAGAACTAAATTTCTCAAATTGCCTAGAGTAATGAAGCCAAAAAGATGGTTTTATCCACTTGTGTGCTTTCAAAATGGAGCTTAGATGGTGATCTAGACATACTTTAGATGAAGGGCTTACTACTTTGTAATGCTATGTAAAGCTACACATGGGTCATGCTTATATAGCTTTTACAAAGGGAGTCTAAATAGATAAATGTAGTTTTGAGAGAAAAAATAGTCGGCAAAATATACAATCCGACAATATCTCCACGGCCAGAAGTCTTACTGTCTCGGCCTTATGGGCCAAGGGAACATGCCCTCTGGACCCTATAGAAAGAGGCAAGCCCCCCTCTACACTCCCCCCATTAAGGTTCTATGTGGAAACTGTGTGGCGCCACAAGGCCTTTATTTTCGCCTGGAATGGTAACTCGATGGCTCGAAAGTTTATGCCTCACCTAACCTAATGGCTAGGCTCACAAAGATCACACATAGACCTAATTTAACTTGGAAGTTAGGGTTCCACAAATGTCTAGGCTCTCACAATGGCTTCTCCTCATAATGAGAGCTTTACCATCAACGATCACACATAGACCTAATTTAACTTGGAAGTTAGGGTTCCACAAATGTCTAGGCTCTCACAATGGCTTCTCCTCATAATGAGAGCTTTACAACTTAGAGCACCATGGATCATTTGTGGTCACTTGAGGGTGGAGTATTGAGTATATCTAACATAGATGACAATGATATTGGAGAATGAGAGGTTCAAACACTTCCGGATCATTGTTAGCCTGAGTTTGACGATGAAGGAAATGTGATTTCTTTTGGAGACATTCCTTCATCATCTTCATCATCACATGGCTTAGATGATTAGATTTACTATATTTTCATCATTGTATCTTGTCACTTCATATTATAATTTTGTAGGCACGAGTGACCATTGGACTATGATTTATCATTTTGTATACTTGCGATGTATTGTGATCCATGGGTCACACATTGATGGTGAGTCAACTTGGTTTTTGGTAATATATATGGAAGTTTTGACTTTCCAAATGCTACTTAGTACTTTTCATTTTTCAAGTTCATTGGTCATGTTTCATTGTGATATGTCTTATGAAGTTAATCTAATTTGCATTTTACTTTTTTGCACATTGCCATTGATCATTGATGAGTATCTAAAATTAATACATCGCAGCCAATGTACATACAATCAGGAACGCCCTAGCTTGACTTAGCCGACTCTTGACATCAATGTCAGGAACCTATTCTTTGGCTTAAAAAACAAAAAAGCCTGGCTATTTTTCTTTGCATTTCAGCTCGGGACTGCTATGGTTTCTTTTTTGAATCTGCTGAAAGTGTTATGCTGCACAATAGTGACCTTGAGGCTTTTGAATGTGCAGCTTTCTGTTGTCTCCACATTATCACTACATGCATATGTAATTCTCTATTGGCATATGTAACCCTGTACCTGCACATAACTGTTTACATACAGCATACAGCCTACAGTTCACTACATGCAGGATGTTACAGACATGAATCATCACATATAAGATACGATTATTGGACAAATTTTATGCTGGCATGCAGACATGAATCATGATATATGTCATATCATGTATGATATATGTCATATCATGTATGATATATGTCATATCATGTATGATATATGTATTCATGTTGGACTTAATTTACTTATTACTACATCTATGGTATATGTTAATGATTAATATCTATGGTATATGATATTATATTTGTAGATGCCAAGCTTTTAATCTTTAATGACATGCAACAAACACTTCAACAAAGGTAATCTCAATTAAAACCTCTTTGATCAATCATTAAGCATCACATTTAACTGAATATCTTTCAACTTACCTCCATAGCTCAATCCCAAATCAAGTTTCAGTTCTTCTCACCATAGCTTGGCTATAAAACAAGCAATTGAATTATCTAATAGGCAAAACATGTCCTTCGTTAGGCTCTAAATTGAAAATGAAGAAAGATGAGGACAAACATATCAAAAAATAATTAAGAAAATAATTAGTGCTACTTACATCCAAAATCATAAAAAATAAAGAAATTAAGAAATTCTTCGACTATGATCCTATCTCCAAACGAAAGGCCTTTACTACATTTAAGATATTTCATGCATTTGTGATCACCCAAATAGGTAGAAAGCTGAAACGCTTAGGTACTCATAATGAAGGTGAGTTTACAAGTGATGAACTCAATAGATTGTGAAAATCTTGGTATTAAGAGGGAGCTAACAGTCCCATACAGCCCCTCTTCTAATGGTGTGGCTGAAAGGTATAATAGAACTTTATGTGAGAGGGTGAGATGGATGCGGTCAAGAGCCAATCTCCCTCATGGATTTTGGGGAGAGGCTTTGAAAACTACAGTTCATGTTTGCAATCAATCCCCTCACATATCCTTAATAGGTGGCATTCCGGGAGAGGTTTGGTATGGCATGCCTATGAGACCTGAGTAGAGGAGCAAGTTAGATGCAAAGTCCATGAAAGGAATCTTCATGGGTTATGGAGATGAAGGTGAAATGGGCTAGAGGATATGGCTACCTCAACTCAAGAAGGTAATACGTAGCCTCAATGTTGTACTTAATGAGGCAAGGCAGCTCAAAAACATTTGTGCCTCTAAATGTGATTATAGAAAGGTCAAATTTCGGCATGTACAGTCACATGAAAAATATGAATTTTTCCCTCAAGATGCACAACTCAAGGCTGGAAACAATAATGAGCCAGTGGTTATTGAGCTAGATGATGTTGGACAGCAAAACACGGCTCGTGAAGGGCATATTTAGCCACTTGACAATGCTGAAATTAGGAATGAACATGATGAACAACAGCCCATTGATGGTTATGTTTACATACCTCTTGATGTAGACCCATTGTCAAAAAATATGGATCATTGGGTACATAATGTAATAATTCCCGAATTTTTCGCAAAAAATAAAATTCTTTAAATTCGCATGGTGCGAATTTTATACACCTGGCACATCGAATTTTTTCGGCTTACATTGAGAATTTTGCCCTTAGAATGAAATGGAGAGATAATGTTATAACTTGTTATGAAAATATTTTGTTAAGTTATGGCTTAATAAAATCCATGAATCTTACATGGGATTGAGATATACATATATTATATATGTAAAAAAATAAAATTCTCTCCATATGGATAAAATTCCCGAATTTTATTTTTGGACTGAACGTACTAAACGAATTAAACGAAAAATTCCCGAATTAATTCTCACGAATTAATTCTCTCGTTCGTACTATGATTGGGTATGGAGGTCTACATGTCAGAGGAGGAATGTAGAGAGATATGACCCCTCTTTGCATTATGTTATGCTATCAGATGAGGGTGAGCCTCTTACCTACAAAGACACAAAGTCATGTGAGCACAAGGAGTGGGAGCTTGCTATGCAAGAAGAAATAAAAGATTTGCATGCTAATGATACTTAGGACTTGGTTGAGTTGCCCAAAGGTAGGAAGGTCATTCCTAACATGTGGGTATACAAAATCAAGACTATGGATGGCAAATCCAAGTATAAGGCAAGGCTAGCTGCTAAGGGATATGCCCAAAAAGAGGGCATTGATTTCCAAGAAGTGCTCTCTTTGGTGGTTAAAATGGCCACATTACGTGTGTTGTTTGCTCTCACATCTGTCTTGAATTTGAAGTTATTTTAAATAGATGTTAAAACAACCTTTTTGCATGGTGATTTAGAGAAAGAGAGCTGTACATGAAACAGCCAGAAGGATATATTTTTGGAAAAGAGTATCTGATATGCAAGCTGACAAAGAGTTAATATGGGCTGCAACAAGCCCCTAGACAATGGTATAAGAAGTTTGATGCATTCATGTGCAAACATTGGTTCAAAAGAAGCGATGCAGACCATTTTTTGCACACGAAAAAAGATGAAGATGGCAGGCCAATCATTCTTGTGCTGTATGTAGATGATTTGCTGCTTGCTAGGAAGAAAAAGAGCACTCTAAATGCTTTAAAACAACAGCTGAACTCTACATTCTCAATGGAAAACCTTGGAGAAGATGAGCATATACTTGGTATGTGAGTAAAAAGGAATAGATCATAGGCAGCAGCATCCTTTGCATTTATTCCAAGAAAAGTGCATCGAGAAAGTGCTGGACAGATTTAATGTAGCTCATGCTAAGCCTCTTGGAGTGTCATTGGCCACGTTAAACTTTCCAAGGATGATTGTCCCAAAGATGATGATGCAGCCAACTACATGAAGATTGTTCCATATGCATCAGCTTGTGGTTCCCTTATGTATGCCATTGTTTCCACTTGGACGGACATTGCTCATGCAATGGGAATCGTTAGCAGGGTTATGGCTAATCTTGGCAAAGCTCATTGGGAGGAAGTCAAATCTATCTTGAGATATTTGAAAGGGACCAAAGGTAAATGCTTATTTTATGGGAAGTGTTCATTGGAGTTGAAAGGATTCTCTGATTCAGACATGGAAGGTGATGTGGAAACTCGCAAGTCCACCCTTGGAGGTGGAGGATTTGGTGGTGCTCTAGACTTTAGAGGATAGTTGCACTATCTACTACGGAGGCTGAATATATTTCAGCCATAGAGGCTTCCAAGGAAGCCATTTGGTTAGGTCGCTTGTGCACCGAGTTTGGGATGCCCAAAAAGGCACATGTTTTTGGATGTGAAAGCCAAAGTGCCATATGTTTAGCAAAGAATGCCAGTTTCCATGCTTACACAAAGCATATTGATATGAGATACCACTTCATCACAGAGGTGTTAGAGGATGGCCCGATCACTTTGATCAAGGTCAATACTTCACAAAATCCTAGAGATGCTCTCGCTAAGTGTCTACCCAAGGCACAACATTAGTTATGTATGCAGATGGTGGGTGTCACTTAGCTCTCTCCTAGAGCTTTCTAAACATATTTTTGTTCTATTTTTTGACCCCAAATTAGGCAGTTATAGACATTTACATTATTTTTATGACATTTGGTCATTGGTCATGTGTGAACATGCCCAGATGATCTAAAAGTTACTTATCAATAAGACTTGGTTCCAAAACTCTCATAACTTGAATGGGACTTCTTCAACTTAAGCTTCTCTATCTTCTTCTCCAAATTTTTGCACAGGTTTCTCTTTCTACTTTTTCTCTCTTCACATAAGAGCCCACTTCCTTGGTGTTTGGAGCAACCAAGCATACCACTATATAGCTCTCCGCAGCCTCTTTCAACCCACTTCCTTAGTGTTTGGAGCAATCAAGCACACCATCATGTAGCTCTCAACGACCTCTTTTAGTAGGTTATATTTGTTTTCCTTTGTTTGTGGATGATGAGAGAACTTCCTTCTCCATTTGCTAAGCAAAAGTTGGAGAAGTAGATTTCTTGGAAGAAGATCGGATGTCCTCAACTAATTGTCTTAGCCTTGGATACTTACCATTGGCAATAGTCCTTGGAAACTAAAACATTCATCAGTATGAAACTTCACATTTGATAGTTAGCCATTCCATCAAGTTTATCCTCATGTTCCAATCTATCTCTAAAATTAGTGATCACTCATCTTGGGAACAAGTAACACATATGTATAATAAACATTGATACTAAGTGTTGGAAGTGAGGTAGGCCCTTCACAGATTAGAAGATCTTCCAAACATTAGAAATTTTGTACACATACACTTACTTGAACCAAATAAGATAGATGAGAGAAAATAGAAACTAGAGAAAGAGACAATAAATGTAAAGAGGAGCAAGTGCCACCCTAAAATAATTTGGAATTATAGTGAAATGACTTTGCAATGTGTGTATATATAAAAATAATGTAGAGGTTGAAAATTGAATGTTTCTAAATACATAACATTAGGGAGTTATGCTTAAAGTTATAGGAATAATGTGTGTGTGTGTGTGTGTGTGTTGGGAAATGATGATAAATAAGCCGGACAAGGAATATTCAGCCTATGTGTCGTGTGTAAGTGTGTAAATCTGTTACAAAACATGAAAATAACTTCTTCTCTGATGTAAACAACTGCAAGTACTCCTCAACTTGAGGTATAGATTGGAATAACTTGGTACAACAACAAGAAGAGGAGCAAAGCCAAAATATAGCAGCAAATTTACTATGATGAGCAGGTCACACTCTCAAGAGCGTGTGTAGAAGTAGAAGCAGAAAATATGCACCCAACAACAACCAAACTAACCACTAAGAGCAACACCATCAAAGCTCACATCAAGTGATGTAGATTGACAAGTTAAAGTGCGCAACATTCTTTATCGATAAAATTCATGCAAAAGACAAATAAGGGCTTAACGTTTTTTTCGATTTGTTTTATTCTTGCTTTATTTTAGGTGTGAGCGGCTTGTAGCTTCAATTACCAATTAATCTCAGCCATAAAAACTTGACTTATTTACTTTTAATAAGATTTAGACATGGCACTTAAAAAGCAAGTTGAAAAACTGGTAATTAGGGTTTAAATTTTGAGGAGTTTTTAGATGTCAGATTGTCTAGTGTTATATAACAATAGATAGCTTTCATTGAGTACTTCAGGAATACATAATAAAATTTTTCACTAAAACCATTTTTGGGAAATGGTGACCAGAAATTAAGGTTTGCAGAAATTTAGGGTTTATACCACTCAATGTGTTGGAAGTGTGGTAGGCCCAAACAATAATCAAAGGTTTAATCCAAGATCTTTTCAACACTTGACCTTAGCACATTACACACCTTAACTTGATCAAGATGAAAATATAGAGAGATGGAAAGACAATTATAAAAGTGAAGCATCTTATTGCTACTACACAAACTAATAAATGCAAAATGCCAATATAAAATGTGTATTACACAAAAATTTCAATATAGGTTGAATCTAAGGGTTCTAGTTATAAAAAGTAATGTGTGAGTGCCTAAGAGGTATTATTTGAGTGAATTTGTGCAAAAAGAAGGATATAAACTGTCCAAAACAGTTATTATAGAAAACCCTAATATGAAATTAGGTCTTTTTTGATGTAGAGCAGTAACAATTATCACTTCTTGCGATAAAGTGGTAGGTAAACACTTGATACAACCGAAGCACGTGAAGAAACCCTATAGTAGAAGGCATAAGTCTAAAATCAGCATGCACACTAGGAAGTGTGAAGAAGAATAGAATCGAGCTGCCAAAAACTCCTCCAAATTTGCATGTACACCTTCAAAACTTCTCCTAGCTCTTAACCCTAGAGCTTAAGCTTGTATAGCTTCAAGAATTGATGTCTTAAGAGGCTTTAATGCCGCTCTTTATATAGGTTTTGAATTACCCACGAAAATCAGCATGAAAAGTTGCAAAAAATTTAGTAAAAACCAAGTTTTTGCGTGAAAAAGCAACTTGAAAAGTAGAATTAGGGTTTGATTTTTGGATGACTTTTAGGTGTCAGATGGTGAAGTGTTACATATCGTAAGAAAGCTTCAATGACTACTTTCCAATAGTATAATAAAAATTTTTGATCATCTTTGATCAAAATTTGAGTAAGTCAAAATTAGGGTTGCTTGAATTTTTGGCAGATTTGAGCATTGTGACATTGTTTTCCAACAATCCTCTCCTCAATGTCATAATGGCATAAGGTTCAAATGTCTGCATAACCTCTGATGTTTGTCACTGGATAATGCTTTGGTAAATATGGATGCGACATTTTCACTTGTAGATACATAAGGTAGCTCAATATGCTTTTTAATTATCTATTCCCGAATGTAATGATAATGAATTTCAATATGCTTTTTGGCATGATGAACAGGGTTCTTTGCAATAGCAATAGCACCTTGACTATCTGAAAATATCTGTATAAGTAGATGAACATGAATATCAAGATAATTTAGAATCTTATGCAGCCAAATTGCTTCTAAGTGTAGTTGTAAATGAAGCTCTATACTCTGCTTCACTTGATGAAGTGGCCACTGTTGGTTGTTTTGTGGATAGCCATGAGATAAGGCAATCTCAAAGAGAAAAATAATAACCACTTCTACTCCTATCTTTGTCACCTTCCCAATCAAAATATGAAAAGCCTTTTTAGCAGAAAATGCATGGACTTTGGAAATGCCATAGCATAATTCAAAGTTCCCTTCAAATATTTGAAAATTCTCTTAATTTTTTTCCAATGAAACTTGAGTGGCTTGTGCATGGACTTTGATACTTGAGAAATTGCAAATTGAATTTCTTTCCAATGAATCTTGAGTGGTTTGTGCATGGACTTTGATACTTGAGAAATTGCAAACTGAATGTCAGATTGTGTATTACATGCATAGATCAAGCATGCAACTACATGAGTATTTAGTGTAGCATCAAAAGGTTGTGTCTTTGCAATTGCATGTAATGAGACATTAATATCCGTAGGTGTCTGCATAGGTTTACAATCTATCATTTCAAACTTCTATAAAAGTTTCTCAATGTATTTTTGTTGTATCATATAGATACAATTATTTGAATTTGAATTCAATGCCTAAGTAGTAATGTAAAATCCCAAGTTCATTAAATATCAAATGTATGCTTAAGTTGTCACTTAAAGAATTGAAGATCTGAATCCTTGGGACGTGTATGATCATGCCATCAACATAAATGGGAAAATACAACAAGAGAAAGAACTATTCTAACAATGGTCATTCTAGATATAGCTGTAAATGTTTCATCATAGTCAATACTTTTCTTTTATGCATAACTTTTAACTAACAGTCTATCTTTATACTTGTCAACGGTACCATTTGCGTTCCTTTTGATCTTGAAGATCCACTTGACACCAATTGCTTTCTTACCTTTTAGTAACTCACAGTGCTTCCATGTTTGATTCTTATGTATAGAATTGATCTCCTCTTGCATTGCTTTCTTCCAAAGGACTTTGTAATGCATCTTTGAGATTCAAAGGTTCATCTTCAATTGATTAGTGCAGCAATATTATTGATTTCAAAATGTTTTGCATAATTTACTTGATCTCTATGATCTTTCTGACTTTTGGTTCTTCCTTTAAATAACTAAATTCCACTATCTTGTAAAGCTTTCATATACCATTCACCAGTTTTTGAAAGACGGGTGAAAGCTCTTGTTCATATGCAACTCTTTCTTTTGGTGCTCTTGAAGTTAAAATGTGGGACTGAATTGACTCATCAACATTCATCCTTGTATTGGCTAACTGTCTCATGAGGTGAGCTTTCCTAGTAGGGTTTATGCTTTGATAGAGATTCCCTAATTCCAAGAAAGCTTGACAAGAGGTTCTGCATGGCCTGATCTATGGAATGATATGCCTCTTGATTCCCATAGCAATGAATGAGAGGGTTTGTGCATCTCTAGAATCCCATGTCGATTGCTCTTCTATAGGTTGAATCTGCATGTGTTTTCCTCCGTCTGTAGTTGATGATATAATCTCCTCTTCTTCCTCTTCAGTCTGTGAAGTAGAAGTTGGGGTAGCAGCCTTCTTAGATGAAGAAGCCACACCTTCCTCTGCTTGTCTTGGCATGGGGTACTTGCCATTGGCAATGTTCCACAAGTCCTTGAAAACTAGCAAATTTATCATCATAAAACTCCACATTGGATAGTTAGACATTCCATCAAGTTTGTCTTCGTGCTCAAGTCTATCTCTGTAGTCACTCATCTTGAGTTAAGGGTGTATGTCAACTATGCTATGATGCGAAATGTTAGAAGTGTGGTAGGCCCAAACAATAATCAAAGTTTAATCCATGATCTTTCCAACACTTGACCTTAACACATTCCACACCTTGATCAAGATGATAATTAGAGAGATGAGAAGACAATTATAAATTGCAGCATATTAATGCTACTACACACTCCTCCTAGAATAATAGCACCTGAACCTCCTCCAGAGTAGATAACTTTTTTCTAGAAGCCATAATTGGTGTATAACTGAAATAAGATATGACGAGAACTGCAACAGGATGAGATGAGAAATTATGTTATGAAAACAGGATTAAAAAATATTAGAAGTTCATGAAAGTGAAGATGAAACTGAAACTGAATAGCTAAGATAAATCTAAAAAGAAGTTTTCTAAATTGATTTTCTTTGAAATTTGCACCAATAATCCTTAGCCCATAATTTTTTTTGCCTTGAACTTTATATGCCTTGCTTTTATTAGCCATAAAAAGCTAAACTTTGGTTTTGTCTTTTGATTTATTTAGCTCTTTTTGAGAATTAATGCTATATTGGCCTTCAAACACCTTTGAATAGTTGACCTGATTTTTGACCAAGTTGATGTTTGACCTATAGTTGGAGAAGTGTTGTACATGTTTACGTACCTCTCTTGAAGCTTTCGAAGTTCATGAACTCGAGTTTGGATGGCATTACCCATAATATTCCATTGGAATCTGATGTGGTTTTGGATCAAAAGGTATGAAAGTTTTGTAAGGCTTCATACCTCAAGTATCTAGTTAAGTGGAAGCACAAGCCTGAGTTTTGCATTGACGTTGGAATCAGTCAGATTATTGAAGAATTTGTTCCCTAGTTTCTTTAGCAAGGAAATTGCTGAGGACAACAATTAAAAATTCAGGGGGAATTGTTATGTTCTCACTTCCGCAGGACATCTAGATAGGTACCCTAGTTATGTTTGGGGATTGGCCTAGTGGGAAAGGTCTTACTAGTGTGAATTGGCCTGTCTCCTTAAGCGAGTTCTAAAAGTAGGACCCATGGTCCATTTTTGATAGATCTGCAGTGGTATGGGACACTTGCACCTTATTGATGGCCTCCTGTGTAGCTGCAGGCTCGCAAGCTTGTGGGTGAAATTGCTTCCAGGACGTGAATCTGATGTCCATCCCTTTCATGTTTGCAAATATGCTTGCATTTTCTTGTTAGCAGGAGTATCCTAGAGAGGATGCTTAACATATCAATAATTTTCTTGCAATTAATCTTTATCAGACTGTTATAGACCTGTCAGAAAGTTCTTACATCTGCAAGTAGACATTTTCTGTGTTGTCCTTAAAAACATTTTCAGGTATATTCTCTGAAGTGCATTCACAGGTGACACTCATCCTTTTGTAGGCTCCCTGTAACCCTTCATGAGTAACTATTGTGTTCTAAATTTTACAGAAAAATTACGAACATTTTGTATAAAATTGTTGGGATGTAGTGCTGATTTGAATGCTTTGGTGAATGTAGGTGCAGTGGTTGTGTGTGGGGTCAGTATTGGTTAAATGGCATAAAGGCAAGTGATTAAAGCATGGATCCATTTGCTTTAGGATTACTAGCTCCACCAGCTCGATCTGTCAAGCTGTCTGCTGAAGCATACCTACTCACAGACCATAATCAACTTGCTCCACACTTCCTTGAAGATCTTGAATCCCAACTTGAGCAGGCGAAGGAGAAGGTACATATTATGACAATTGCTGCTTGAAACACAGCACAAGTGCAGGACCAAGCCTTCCATGATTTCCATTTATAAGTAACTTCTGCATGCTTGTATAGGAGTTGAATTTAACAGTTTGCACAGTTTAAATACACAACTGTTAATATTCTCCTACGAATTTGTAGACCTTACGTCTACGTGCACAAGAACAACAACGAGATAAGCCTCCACCTCGTGAAAACAAGGTAATCAATGCTACCTTAATGGATTTTACTGAGGGAATTTCTCGATTTCAAGTACGAAAAAACTTCTGGTTTTATTTCTGTAGCAGATAGCCTCTGAGAGCCGCTATTGGACAAATGAAGAAAGACAGCGCTTTGAGAAGGCATTAAAAACGTAAGAGCTACTTTTGCTTTTCCAATAGACATGCATAAGTAGTTTCTAAACTGTCACATCATTGTCTGCCATAAGACTCAAATATTTAGCTTTTGAAATAATGTTTATTTAAAAAAAAAAAGTTCACTTATCAGAGTCCTTTAGGGGAGGTTTAGAAGTTAACCCTTTTTCCCCCTCTTTCTTTGTACTTTTGGTTGGTCGATGTACATGGTTTGTGTGATAAAGTGATAGGTTGGAGATGGTTCAACCACACACTTGACAGATAGGAGATGGTTGAACTACACCCTAAGAGAGAGGATTAGGAAGTAATCCTCAACCATGGCTTTTGGGGCAAGTGGTTAGCCCATCACATTCCTAACCAAGAGGTTGTGAGTTCAATTCCTTACATTGGTATCAGAGCTTAGGAAATAGGCTTGGGAAAGGTGGATTGACCTAATGGCCTCTAAAAAAGGCGCTTGGGCATCCTCTATATGAAAGGGTACAAAGTAGCGCGCGTCGCTTTCACAAGTTAGCCCAACAAAGATTGAGGTGTATCTCTCAATCCGTAGGTCGGATTGAGGCATGTAATATACCGTTGGAAAGCTCTTGGAATGAACTTTCCAAATCTAATGAGATACCTAGAAACTATGAAGCCCTTGCAAAACCATGGGTAGCACTTGATTGAGGGTTCAAGATGCCAAACATGGGTGAGAACGAGGTTCAAGATTGAGGTTGAGAACAAGGGTTCAAGACACCAAGGTTGTGAACAAGAAGGTTCAAGACACCAAGGTTGAGAGCAAGGGGTCAAGAGACGAATGTTGCGAACAAGGTTCAAGAAACTGTGCGAGGTTGAGGACATCAATTCAAGGGCACCTAGGGAGTTCAAGGGGTTGATCACCGAGGCTAGAGGGATACAAGAGTAGATCATTGAGGACAATGATTGACCAAGGGAGGAAGAATGTAATAAAGTGATAGATTGGAGATGGTTCAACCACACTTGACAGATAGGAGATGGTTGAACTACACCCTAAGAGAGAGGATTAGGAAGTAATCCTCAACCATGGCTTTTGGGGCAAGTGGTTAGCCCATCACATTCCTAACCAAGAGGTTGTGAGTTCAATTCCTTACAGTTTGGTCTCATAGGTCAACTTTGGCCTTTAGCAGATGCCAATATAACTTTGTTTTTTTCGTTCTTTCTTTCTTTGCCCCGGCCTGGCATCTGCTCAATGATGGAATGCCTGGCTGCTTTGAAAACATTTTTTGCTTGCTTTTGTAGGCTTATCCTTTTTATTGCCTTTGAATGAATGTTCATATCTCATATCAAGAAAATCATTATATATTTTATGTAGGCTTCATTATACATCTTAAAACCTATGCAAGGATCTATGTGTTTTGATGTGGGAAGAATTGTTAGACATGTTATAGAAATAGCTCTAGTCAAGATCTTTTTCTAGTCATATCAAAATCAGGTGTTCTTTTTAGCAGCTCATAAAGCATTGAGCTTTTGAGGTAGGAGGCCGTATGTGGCTGCTATGGCTTCATTTTGATCAATCCGGAAGTCCCCATATTACTTCACCTGAGTTACATGACTTTGCTCAACAATTGGTAGTGCAGCTGCTTATGAGTTCGGTTTTGCAAGAAGGGACTTGAGGTTGCTTAAAGATGTCACCAAATGTCAACTGTCTGTGTAAAGCTGTATTGGACACCTGCGACTGAATAAATATGAGAGAGCAATTAAGTTGAAGGTTAACTGATCAGTGTGGACGATGCATAACGTGCATAATGCTGCTCAATTTTCACAAAGCGAACTGTTTCTTTGAGAGGATTACTCCTTTTGAGTCAGCCGTATTACTGGGACCTTTTTTTACCACTAAATGGTATCAACAAGGTCCTTATTACAGTAACCCAACTTATAATCAGACATGGATTGCTCCTGCAGATTCGGAACAGATTTTGTTGCTATCGCCAAATTTGTGGGGACAAGAAGTTCAACACAAGTCAGAACTCATGCTCAAAAATATTATGCAAAGCTTGTAAGGATAGATCCAAGCATTTGACATGTTTAACAAAATTTTTTAAATATTGTATGGATGTCATCACACTTAATAAAATGATTGTGCTGTTGTTTCTTGCTTTAAAAAGTGACATATTCGCTCCAATTTCAGATTAGAGACTACAAACGATCTGGAAAGGCACAAGGAGGCACAAAAGAGTCCAAAATGGTCATGAAGAATCCGCCAAGCATACAATATTGAGATTGAAATGTGTCCAAGTGTCCATGATCAACTTGTAAATATTAAATTCTGTGATATATTGTGCTGCCTTTTGAAGGGCCTA